>CM042010.1:113936261-114081261 GCA_023525715.1 Cichorium intybus
AAAATTATGAAGATTTTTTAGGATCCTCTCTTTTAGAAGTCTGTTTACCAACATCTATGTTTGACACTTTTTTGAAAATATTTATTTTTCCAATTTTCCTTGGTAATGGGGCGATCGATCCCCCCTACTTTTAACACTATATAACATCACATCAAACAAAAAAAGTATCGGTATCTCATAAGCAATCATTTGTGGCTAATATAGGGCTATTTGAAAGTTTTAGAGTTAATAGTTGCTTTTCGTTAAAATCATAAAAGATACTCTCCCATGCACATTGATAGTATTACATCTGTAACTTGTACGAATCGTGTGCATCCATATATGATCTCCTCCTCCTGTTAGTTAAATTAGTTTATTCGGCCTTTTCCAATCTCCTCTCCGCCTCATGTTATTTTTGCCAAAAGAAATGTTAACACTATATCTTTTCTCTTCTTACACAACAACTCCCAATAATCTTTTAAATTTATTAATCAAAAATTAATTACAAAACCATTATTTTCACTTTGACTCTTCTTAGTCCCACGTAGTCTCACAAAATCGATTTTATATAGCTTCTCAAAATATAAGTACAATACTCATGATAGCATACAGTTTTATACTCCTGTCGTTGTACCTGTTTAGCTCCAAGACCCTCACTAACAATGCTTAAACTCAAAATCTCATGTTCATAATATTTATACGTGTCAACACTTCAAGTAATCGGTAAAACACTTACCGGCGTTAGAGGGTGTTACAACTATCCCAAACTAAATGGCATTCTCTCTTCAAAGTATCCATATTACAAATATCTCGGGTATCTCGTTATTGTATCTTCTTTGGCTTCGAACAAAAAATCATTTTAAGTTTGATTATGTGTTATGACGAAAACATGCTTGGGTGTTTTCTTTGTACATATAAGTTATAAGAAAGAATGATGAATATAAAATGCCACACTACATGAATTTTTTTTATTGGGTTGCATCTTCTACATCAAGAAATATGTAGCACCCTGAATCAAAAATTGTTATAAGTATTTAGTATGGAATTATGGAATTATGGAATTATGGAATTATATATCAGAAATTATGGCTTTTATATTTGTGTAATTGCCATTACATTGAGGACAAGGCTACTAGTGTAAGCAGGGGGGTAATAAAGATGCATTAGAGTGTCTACATACGCGACAATATTTCATGCATGGAAAACTACTCCACACAAATCCATACGTGTTGGCAGATATTTGCAGCTTTGGTCGTCGGTGGTGAAAGCGAGTAAAGTATTCGTGGAGAATAATTATACATTCAACACTTTAAAATAATCAAGTCCCTATTTGTAGAAAAATGCAATAGCTCACGAGGATTGCCATAGTTTTTTTACTCGGTGAACCTCGATCTTCGGGGAGTGGATCTCCATTCGTCTCCTTGTCCTTGTTGTCAAAAGTGTTGTTTCGACAAGGGAACATCTCTAATTTTGTGTCATGTGGCTATGTCGATATGGTTAAATGTGTGCAATATTCCCTCTAACTTGTATGTTCCTTCTTTCCTTCTCCTTGCTTAAATAATCAAGATAAAAGGATTTCCAAAATAAGAGATTTGATGTTCATGTGATTCTTAGCAACTTTTGGTTGATTTTGAAATATAAAGGGGGTATGACGTTTAAGGAGTCTGCCAGAATTTGACGCACCGTTTGATTGAATTATGATTTGTTGTTTTAGTTGAATCTCTAAAAGATAAAGAAAATCTAGATTCAATTAGGTCATTTGGTTGTCTTGTTCGTAGTAACCTATATCGAATTCGTAAATGCGAGTTTTGACTAGGCCTTTGCTAGGCCTCAAAAATTACAAATTTTAAAGTTTATTTTCATTCAGAAACTCAATATATGAATATATGTCCATTTCAATTTTATTTTTTTATTATTAAATCATTTATTATGCCACTTAATTCTTATGTAATAATTTTTAATGGTTTTTTTATAAATTAATTAAGTATACTCGTAAGCATAATAAAAATCTACGATTTCAAATTTCACATTTCAATGTAAACTAATAATAGTGGAGAACATACAAAATCAATGTATTTTTAAAATAAAATTTAACATATAAACCATCAGAAAGTTATTAAAGTATTTGTTGAATAAAAGTCGAAATAATTAAATCTTCAAAAATTATAAATGTTAAAGTTTATTTTCATTCAGAAACTCAATATATGAATATATGTCCATTTCAATTTTATTTTTTATTATTAAATCATTTATTATGTCACTTAATTCTTATGTAATAATTTTTTTGAATCATTTTTATACATTAATTAAGTGTACTCGTAAGCATAATAAAGATCTACGACTTCAAATGTCACATTTCAATGTAAACCGATAATAGTGAAGAACATACAAAATCAATGTATTTTTAAAATAAAATTAACATATAAACCATCTGAGATTGTTAAAGTATTTGTTGCATAGAAGTCGAGATAATTAAACTCTCCAAAAATTACAAATTTTAAAGTTTATTTTCATTCGGAACTCAATATATGAATATATGTCCATTTCAAGTTTATTTTTTATTATTAAATCATTTATTATGTCACTTAATTCTTATGTAATAATTTTTTGAATCGCCTTTTATAAATTAATTTACTCCTAAGCATAATAAAGACCTATGATTTCAAATGTCACATTTCAATGTAAGCTGATAATAGTGGAGAACATACAAAATCAATGAATTTTTAAAATAAAATTTAACATATAAACCATCTGAAAATTGTTAAAGTATTTGTTGCATAGAAGTCGAGCTAATTTAACTCTCCGGTCCAATATTTCAACACTTTTGCATTTGTCTTGTAAGAAAGTAACATATAGATACAATAAGCTAGAGTATTATAAAGGTATTGACGAGATATTTTTGATGATGTTGATCATAATTAAGCATTATAAAGGTATTGACTAGATATTTCTACTAGATATTTCTTATGGTGTTGATCATAATTAAGCATAACTCTATCTCGTGTTTGTGTAACAACATCACCCTGGTCCAAGACTTTTCCTCTTTCCTCCCTTGCTCATGTCAGATTCACCAAAGGTAATATCTCAACTCATGAAAACTTTTGGAGTTCTTCATTGTTCGATACAACAGTCGATAATCTTTCACTCCGATTGCATATCCTAGAAATATTCACATCATTGCCCTCAATTCCAATTTACCATCATTCACATGAGTGTAAGCAGAGAAATCATATATCCCTAATCCATAATAATCAGAGGGTTTACAGGACCATCTTGAGGAGTCTTAAAGTCAATTACATTTAATGGAGACCTTTTCACCGGATAATAAGTCGTGTTCACAGCTTCAACCCAAAACTGTTTCGATAAATCAACATATATTTGCATACATCTTGCACGATGCATCAGTTTTGGTTTATTCGTTCTACTACCCCCCATTCTGATATGGTGTGTATCGTATAGTACGATGCCTTAGGTTACCTTCTACTTTACAAAAATTGTCAAACGGTGCATTGCAGAACTCTAACTCGTTATCTGTTCTAAGTGTCTTGACTTATTTCCAATCCGTTGTTCAACCATAGTATTTCACTCCTAGTACTTCCCAAACACTTCGTCATTTGTCTTGAGCAGTCATGAATAAACGTCACATAGTTTGAGCATCCACCATGGAATTTCATAGGAGAATGGCCATATAAACATGAGTGAACATATTTTAGGACTTCCTTGCTTGAGTGTTGTTTAGAGCTAAATTTCACCCTGTATTGCTTGCCTTTTACACATGCCTCGTAAAGTTTTAAATTTTCGATCATCTCACACCAAACAACCCCCTTTACTCCGGATTTACATGCCTTTCTCGCTCATATGGCCCAATCTACGATGTCACACCTCTGTCTTAGCTCCAAGGATTGTAAGACAGCCACAATTCCTCTAACTAAGCTGCCTTCCAAGAAATAAAACACGTGATGCATCTTCCCCTTCATAACCATAACAGCACCATTGTAGACTTTTATCTATTTGCCTTTAACATAATGTTTTAGTCTATGTTTTACCAAAGTGCCAAGGGAAATCAGATTCTTCCTTACGTCCATAACATAGCATCAATCAAGCTTTCAAACCATACAATCATGCATTTTTAATATACACTATATTGCTGCCTTTGATACTACGAACCCCATCGTCATCTAACTTTACCGTGTCATTCCATTCTTTAAAAGATTTAAACAGCTCATGGTTGTAGGTCATATGGTGAGTGCTCCCGAGTCCAAGATCTAGGTATCAGTAGAGCTAATTGTGCATACCGTCAAGACTTCGCCTTTGTCCTTACCATCGAAACTATCATGAACGACAACAACACTGAGTCTTTTGTTTGTTATCTGTTGTTTGTTGTTTGTTGTTTGATGTTTGTTGTTCATTTTGACCTTTGTCGTTTCCCTTTTTTCGTTGCAAACAATCCGTTTGTGGCACCCATTCCCCTTGTAGTTATAACATTTAATCTTAGTCGAAGCTTTCAATTTGAACATGACTTTCCCCCATCCACCATCTCTTTTTGTTGTTCTTCCTCTACCCACAAACAGACCTGACTTGGATCCTTCTTCTCCTCCATAAACTCATCTTTTAAGTTCCCTTGACCTAAGAGATCCTTTACATCATTTACTATTATCGTTGTTATACAATACAACATGGTGTCAACAAAATTCTCATAAGAATGTGGCAGTGGTCCGGTCAATGTGACATGCACCCACACGACAAAGACGGAGTATTTTATTTGCAATGTAGTTATAACATTTAATCTTAGTCGAAGCTTTCGATTTTGAACATGACTTTCCCGGTCAACCATCTTTTTCTGTTGTTCTTACTCTACCTACAAACAGACCCGACCATGATCCTTCTTCTCCTCCATAAATCATCTGTAAGTTCCCAGGACAGTAAATTCTTTACATCATTTACTGTTATCATTGTTATACCATACAATATGGTGTCAACAAAAATCTCATAAGAATTTGGCAGTGGTTCGTTCAATGTGACATACATCCACGCGAAAAGAGGGAGTATTTTTATTTAAATGTTGGAAGACAAATTACAAGGATTATAATTGTCGATTACCTCCCCTCCCCTCTTATAGTCCTAATTACGTGTCATTGTTTATAGGCATTTGTATAAAATCAACCCTAGAAATAATCATGTCAGGCCATAAGATTAAACCGGCATACAACTAAGGTTTCCATCTAATAGACCCCCCAAATATCATTATCCTGAATAACCATCATAATTGGTGAAGCAATCTCTAATCGACAACCACCAAATCTCCTGCTGGTATATGTAGTTGTCTGGAACTTCTGAGGCGTAATGTTTCATCTACGGATACACCATTCGGTCTGTAATGTTACATCCGACCCTTCCAGTGAACTCTGGAAGGTACCTCTAACTCAACATTTTAATACTTCGAACAGATCCAACACTACTAACAAGATCATGCTTGAGATAGGTTCTTCACCCCTAATAACTAAACTCTTGCCGGTAATTGCCGATAATTGCACCATGCAAATATCCACTCTCGGACAAGCTCTTAACTCTTGTTGACCTCAATAGCATCCCGTTGTTAAGATATCATAGCTCCGATCCGGAGCCATGAATCTCAAGTCATACTTAACAACTACTAATGTGGAAGAATTACGAGAAAGGTTGAGGAGAATAAAAATTGGAAAGTATTTTCTAATTGCATTTTCACATAATTATAAGTTTGTAACGCATACTAATCCTTTTTAGTCTATAACTGAATTGGGAAGTGATGAAGAAATTCACATGGATGAGGATTAAAGATTGACAATTTAGTGTTAAACTTGGTTGTTTTATTGGGTTGTTGGCTTGTTTCTTTAAGCTTGTTATTTGGTGTTAAACTTAGTTGTTATTTGTTTAAATTTTTAGCAACATACTTTTAATGTTGTTTTGGTTGTAAACTTGGTGGTTTTACTATTTCCTTAAGTTTAAACTACTTTACCTATTTGGTGTTTTTGTTTTGTTTTAAATTTGGCTGAAATTTGTTTCACTTTCTGTAGATTTGTTAGAAAATGGGTTTAAACCCAAAACTCATCAACATATAGGTTTAAACCCAAAAACCGACCCAGAAACCGTAAACCGGACCCAATAGGTTTCAAAAACTTTCACCCGAACTTCTTTTGCTAGATGAAGTATTCAAAGAAGAGTGGGTGCCACAATAAGATATGAAGAAATGCAATTGATGTGGCTCAAATGCAAACACGATTACCAATCCACCATTGTCGTCCACCGTGACCACCAAAACCCCTGCATCTTCCTCCTCGACTCCACAAAAATTTCCCACACATTACTCTTCTGAAATTAATGGAGCTCTGTGGAGCTTCCGCTTTGGCTTGGAGAACCTCAATTTCTCCTTCTCTTCACTCTTCTCCTCAACCGACTTCGGTACCATCTCTCTCTCTCTCTCTCTGGATTTGTAAGTTTACATTGTCGAAATTGATGTATTAGGGCTAGTTTTCTTCTTCTGTTTCAGGTGTGTGAATTCAGAAGAGTTAGGGTTTGGTGTGTTAAAACCGACGTCAATGGCTCGTCTCAGTCTCCTAAGGTAAATGACTTTTTCGCATTTATCTATCATCCACCAATCGATTTCAAATGCCGTGCAGAGAATAGAATCAGACGACTCTCCAATCGAAGTAATTGTATAAATTGTTTATTCACCAAGCCGTTATAAAAACTAAGAAAACATCATACGCATAACTATGGAGCTACATTATGACCGTGAAATATCGTTTGCAAGTTTACATGTTCTGGATTCTTAACTTGTTCAAAACCTTCTTGCCATAGAAATTGAACAATTCCTCAAGTCATATATACTCTATGCAAATTGTAATGCTTCCTTTTTTGGAAGTTGATTGATATTATTTGTTGCAGGGAAACCAGATGACAGTATCTATAACAGGAGCTACAGGTTTTATAGGGAGTAAATTGGTACAAAGGCTTTATGAAGGTACAAATATTCCATCCAGTTACTATGTATCTAATTTATCTAAGTACACATTCTTCTTGTGTATCATTTTTGTTGATTTGTAATCAATTTTCATCATTTGGAGCTGTTATTAAGATAATTTATATGCACCAAAGTTTCCATTTGTTTCTACTTCTATCATAATAGAAATCTGACTGAATTTTAATTAACTTTGAATTGCAGATAACCATAGTGTTTGTGTGTTGACTCGGTCAAGATCTAAAGCTCAGTCCATTTTTCCGGGTAAGAAGGTAATAATGACTGTTAAAGATTTTTCATAAAATTCAATTCATTCAGTGTTATAATTAGGTAAAATTTCCATAGTATAATGTCCAAATAAGAAAATTTTAAAAGTACATCAGTGTAATTAAGATGCAATAATCTATAATTAAATGAAAGTACATTGCTATTTCTTAATGCTTTTTTTGTATTGGTTGTAGTCAAGGATTTTCCAGGCATTGTAATTGCAGAAGAGGCACAATGGAAAGATTGCATTCAAGGGTCAACTGGAGTTGTAAATTTGGCTGGATTACCAATTAGTACACGATGGTCTCTTGAGGTAAAATGCTAAAAATAGCAACCTACTTTCATTTATTCATATTAAAACTTTGCTTTAAAGAATCTACATCTACCTAATTATAGCAATATCATCAAAATACTAAGCAATTTTCATTACTATGAAAATACAATGCTTTAATTGTGTATATTGTTTAAAGTACAATGTATTAATAATGTAATAAAAGGAAATGAAAGTAGGATGGTGTGATAATTAATACCAAGATTAGTTTAGAAAGTTCTTTAAACAGTGGATGGAAATTGCAAACTTGATTTTATATTTGGGGGTTTATGAAAAACATTTTTGGATTTGATTCTTGAATTAAAAAATATGATTTTTTTTTTTCTACTGCAGGTCAAGAAAGAGATCAAACAAAGCAGGATTGGAGTCACCTCAAAGGTTATTAATTTAATTAAATTACATAAAAAAGGCCAAAATGCAAAGCTTTATATTTTACTTGCCACAAGTTATAAGCTTTTTCATTACAATCTTTTCCAGCTTTTTTTGCTAACTCACCACCATAAGAAAATAATTTTTTCAACTTATATATGGGTACCACGAATTTTAGTTTATATCATTTTTTTGTTTAGATTAGTATATTTGTAATTAAATTAATATAAATGCATATTATGCTGTATAGTGAAAATTATTACTCTAATTATATATTTATATTACATTCATTATATTTTTGTTATTACTTGAAGTATGTCGAGTAATATATCTAATTACTTATTAATACAAATATATATCTAATGTTATAGTATTTATATATCTAGTTTCTAATATTTATGTATTACTAAATGTTACGAAATTTCTAACCTTTTCAGATTTATATTTGTTATAAAATTTCACAAAAAAGTATATTTAATTGTCATGACATTTCTAACCTTTTTTGTAAATTTTTTGTTTGTGGTTTATGATAATAAAAAACATATATAAAAAACCAAGAACTGAATTAAAACTTCTAACCTTTTGTAATACTGACAATATTATTATTACTATTTAATTTGTCCACGTGGCATTCTCATTTTGTGGGTCCCACTTCCTATGAAGGTTGTTGACTTTATAAATAACTCCCCAAGTGATTCAAGACCAAAAGTTTTTGTTAGTGCAACAGCTGTCGGCTATTATGGTATGGGACTTTGTTGACTTTGTTGACTTTATTTTATGCAATTTTTTTTAAATTTATGCAATGATATTCATATAAAGATTAAATAATTTTGTGACTCAGGTACTAGTGAAACTCAAGTGTTTGACGAACAAAGCCCTTCTGGAAATGATTATTTAGCAGAGGTGAATTAATAAATTATAAAACCTCTTAATTCAAATATTAATAAAAAAATAATAAATTTTTTACTTTTATTCTTATTAGGTTTGTAGAGAATGGGAAGGAAGTGCTGTTGGAGTTAATAAAGATGTTAGACTTTCACTTATTCGTATTGGTGTGGTTCTTGGAAAAAACGGTGGTGCTTTAGGTATCTTTTTATTTCTTTTCTGTATAAAATTTATATTTAAAAACTATTTTTAAACGCGTTTTATTTATTTTTTAAACACTTTTTATTTGATCTTTACAGCTAAAATGATTCCTATCTTCATGATGTTTGCTGGAGGACCATTGGGATCCGGGAAACAATGGTATCAAAATTTTTTACTTCTATATCCATTATTAAATAATTATTAAATAATTATTAAATAATTAAAATGGAAAAATGATTTCCTTAAATGGTTTAAAAAGGTAAAAAAACGGTTTAATCATTATAGAAAAAAGTTAAGTAGCTAAATCGATAAAATGGCGAAAATACAAGTACTAAAAATGTAAGTGCGTTGTTATTATCGTAAAAAGAATAAAGTACATTGCTATTTTCTAAAAACAATAAATTTTAATTTAATATTGTGTAGGTTTTCATGGATTCATATCGATGACTTGGTGAATCTGTTATATGAAGCCTTATTAAATCCGTCTTATAAAGGTGAGAGAATTTTTGGATATTTATTAATTATTACTAAAGAAATGTGAGTAAATAAATTACCCAAAGAGTAAAAAAGTAAAGTAGATTGCTATTTTTGATAGTTGATATGCTTTTAGGTGTTATAAACGGAACCGCACCAAACCCCGTTCGATTAGCGGAAATGTGTCAACATTTGGGCTCGGTTTTGGGCAGGCCCTCGTGGCTGCCCGTACCTGACCTGGCCCTGAAAGCGGTACTTGGAGAAGGTGCAACAGTGGTAAGTCTTTCATTCGCGATATCTCATTTTGTGTGAAAAGACGTAAATGCCCTTCTCATCTTCATCATTGTTAATAGCCCGAAGAATATTTTTTCATGATGGTATGGTATTATGCATTAATAATTTCCGATTGTTATATGTAAATAGTTGTGTTATTTTTAAACTGTAAATAATAAATTAAAAAGGGGTGTTTTATTAAATTGGTTTTGAATTATTTTTCTTATAAAAAATGGGGTTGTTTGGCAGGTTTTGGAAGGACAAAGGGTGTTACCTGTTAGAGCGAAAGAATTAGGGTTTTCATACAAATATCCATATATTAAAGAAGCTTTGAAAGCCATTTTAGCTCAAAAAGTTGTAGTTTGACACCACATTTTTTGTTATTATAACAAGTTTGACAGAAAATACCAACGTTTATTTGTATATTTGTATGTATTATGAAACCAAAAACATAAAGATAAATGCTTTAATAGTTATGTCAATTTTGATTTATTTGCTTGTCAAACATTTCCTTTATCTAATAATTATTGAACTCATAAAATAATGTAAGATGTATGCATTAAAAATACATGTCTGACAAGTTTGGTCCATCTGACATATACTTGTTAACAATAAAACACAACTCAAATCGACACACTCATAAGTCAATGAGTCAAAATTGTCACATTTTATTTTTTACCAAAAGATATGAAAGAGAAATTTGGTTCCTAGATTATCATATTCTGAAAACAGAATAAAGAGATTTGTGCGATTTACAGTTGATATAAAAAGCAGTTTAAATTTGAACTTTCAACAATTACTTCTTACTCTTTCAAATGTAACTTCCATTTCTTCACTCGGTGAAACGATGTAGTTATATATTTTTTTTACCAATAGTAGAAATAACTAATTTAACACTCGTAAGTATTTTACGAGTATAACGTTAAATATTGTTTTTATTGGGCAAAGGAATGAAAGTAGGTTGTAATTATAGATAAAAGTAATGTAAGCATATTATTTAGGGTTAATTACGAAAAAAAACACTATATTTTGTTAAAAGTTCGGTTTAACCATCAATTTTAAAAGATTTGGAAAAAACCACCAATTTTTGGTAAAAAATTTCATTGAAGACATTATTACCGGTTCTTCCGGTCATAATGGTTAAACTAAAACTTTTTCTAAAAATTAATGGTTTATTAGAACAAATGAAAAATTGATAGTTTAAGCAGAAAAAGTAATAAAATATAATGTTTTTTCTATAATTATATAAATTAAAGTATAAACATTATTTAGGTCTAATTACAAAAAAACACTATATTTTGCAAAAACTTCGATTTAACCACCAATTTTTAATATTTGAAAAAACCACCAATTTTGTTAAAAAGTTTCATTGAAGCCACTGTTACCGGTTTCTTCATGTCATAGTGGCCATGTTGAATTTTTTTTTAAAATTTGGTGGTTTTATTAGAACAAATGAAAATTTGATGATTAAACCAGAAAAAATGAAAAAAATATAGTGATTTTTCGTATTTGCCCTATTATGTTAGAAAATGTAAAATACATTACCTACATATTACATTCTTAACTATTGTAGTTTGCCCAAAATACAAAACGACCCTACAATTTCAATTTCTAACAAAACAACAAATTGTTGTTTTTCCAAAACCGCTTATTTTTCAGCTTTTCTCGATTTTTGTTTTGATTTCTGTTTTGATTTTTTTATTTTTTATTTTTTTTTTAGCATTCCAATCTTCTCTTTAAAGATATAGGACATTTTTTCTTAAAATTGCTTATGAGGCCAATCTTCTCAATGTTTTAGCATTCCAATCTTCTCAATGTTTTAACGAAATAATTTTTTTTCTAGTGAAAAAGATTCCCCTTAGATCCTGGAAAAAATGAAGTTAAATAATAAAAGGTTAAACTTGACTAATTATTTACTTCTAATATAAATTTAAGTTGCCTTACAAGTTAAAAAATAAACACCATTTATAATTTAACCCTTTAAAGAATATTTTTTCCCAGTAAAGGCTTGAAACTTCGGTTCTTCCTTCGGGGGTTGCTCCGGTTTACTCTCTTTACCAACTTCCTACACATTAAAAAAAACCGTTGTTACGGGTTTATAATATATAAACAAACAATATTTAAAAAAAAATTAAAAACGATATCATCTATCTAAGTAATACTTAATAAAGATATAAAAAATAAAAATAAAAAACACCTTTTGCTTTTGAGGGGTGGCGGCATTAGACCCAAACACGAGTTTCCCCTGAGTTTGGCGGGAAGTGGAAGCAGTAGGTGGTGGCCCACCACCGCTTCCAGAAACCGCCTGTTGCTTTCCTTTAACAGCAGCAACAGGCGGTGGTTGGTGCTTCAAAGGTTTACCATCCAACCTTCTTCCTGATCCCGTAAACGCGTTAAATTTTGGTTCCTCTTGTACACCTACTTCATCTACATGAATAAAAAAAATGAACGATAAATAGCTAAAAAAAATTGCAAAAAATAGCAACGTACTTTACTCTTTTTACATTTTTTTAATTATTGAATAATAGCAATATGTAACACATAATAGCGACATACTTATAATTATTTCTTATATATTTTTTTTAGTGATAATATCGACATGTAACAAATAAAGTAGAGTGTCTATATTGGTAGCAATGTGTAAGTATGTTGCTATTATGGATAAAAAGAGTAAATATATGTTGGTGTAAAATTATAAAAGAAGATATATAATGATGTTAAAAAAGTGGAAAAAAATTTATACCTTGGGTAGGTTGTTTGAATGATGATTTGGACCTTTCGGGTTGTTTGTAATCAAGAGGAGGGGCAAAATCGACCTCACAATCAGTTTCAATAATTGTAATTGCATTTGAAGGTTTTGATTCAATAATATTAATATAATATTTTTTATTGTTATATGCCACCATAATGCTATCTCCTATTGTTAAACAAGAAAAGTTCCTCAATGTTGTCTCTAATCTGCATGTAATAACACGAAAATATTAGGGGCGTTTTCGTCTTTTTTGGAAGGAATGTAATAAATATTTATTACTTTTTTATTTTTTATATATGTTTGGATTCTTTTTTTATTGTAGGTAATAATAATATTACTTACATTGCTTTTGGGTTGGATATATTTAAAAAGTCTGAAGTGTGCGGTTGTAATTTTACGTATGTACCCTTGGGAAGGGTCACGTTCTTCACTCTCACGATGTCTCCTTCTTGTAAAAGCAAATTTTGCATCATCTAAATGGAAAATCAATTAGTAAGGGCTTAAGGGTACACATCATTCAATGATGAGGGTATTTACGTCTTTTTCAAAAAAAATGAATACCCAATAAGGCATGTATATCAAGCCTTCTTCTGCAATGAACTCTAAAACACCACAATGTGAGACTCTCTCACTAGAAACATTTCGAAGCTCAAATAGCATTGGATAATCAATGTGAAGGGATGCTGTAAAATATAAAAGTGTTATGTTAATCAGGGGCAATTTCGGAATAATAGAAAAATATGGATATTTTTTTATAAAAGATCTGGTTTTTGTTAAACTAACCGAGGCGATCAAGTGCAGAAGGAGGCATTATGACTGAAAAGAAAATAAAGAAATATCATTAATTGCATTAAAAGAAAAAAAGAACATATAAAATATAAAAAATTAAAAAATACTCACTTTTGTCACCATTTTCTATGTGAGCCTAAAAAACAAAGAAAAATATCAGAGGGTTAGAATTCATGTAGATAAATGATGTTTAGAAAATATATGAGAAAATGATGGCATGCTAACAAAATTATAAAAGTTAGTCTGAATCTGAATAAATGGCTATTTTACCCTTATGTTTAAACTTGACAAATAACAAATAACAATTTATTTAATAACTGTTATAAATTAAAGTTGTACATATTCACATTCCAAAAATTTTAAAAACTAAAAAAATAGCATGATTAATAAATTAAATTGAACATAACTAAAGTAAGTCAAATAATAAAATTAAATTCAAACAATTAATATTTACATATATAATGGATTGAACAAAATAACGAGCACATGAAATTTGTATGATATTTACATATATGATAGTGAATAACTCAATATATAATAATGAAATGTATACTCCATTACTCATAATTTTCGATATAAATATGATTTTTGTTGAAGAAAATAAAGAGTAATTTAGGAAAACCAAATATAAAAGGATACCTATTTTCTAACTTAATCTACTAAGACATTTTAGCATTAAGTAAAAAATAAACAATCATATATAACTGAACCACTAAATTTTTTACGCATTAAGTCCATTAAGTAAAAAAGAAACAGCACCTAAGTCTTGTGCCAATTAAGTTAAAAAGAAAATAAATAGAAATTAATAAATCTTTCTAACCTTGTCAATAAAAGATGCAGGGTAGCATCGATATGTTTGTTCAAAGGAAGTCCCGCGGTATCCATAATCAAAATACTGCATTTTAAAAGCAATATAATTGAATTAAATGTAATAAAATAATATTAGTGATTACTATTTACTAATACCATCTGCGTGCTAGTAAATAGGAAATAAAGAACACAATGAAGTAGTAAACACAAAAGAAACAGAAATAATTTTGAAGGGTGTACATATAATATAAAAAGCTCATATGAAAATTCCATTCTTACATGCTAACCAAGCATGATCATGGAATATAACATTACCTTGTTGGTTCAATTATCTTTGATCATTCCATTCCATCCAATTAAAGTATCAAACACACCCTTAAAGAGTAAAATTCAACAAAAATGGAGTACTCCAAAAGAAAGAGAAAGCGCCATGGCTTTTAAACCCCAATCCAGGTATTTTTCAAACTCAAAATTGCAAGGCACTCTATTTGACACAGTTTTTGCACTTCTAAAAATGGCAATTGTGAAGAATTTTGTCGATTACGAAGTCGACCATGAGTTTGTTTGACCTCAACATTCAACAATGCATCTTCTTTCCCGACCCCAATAGAACACCAGAATTTTAACTTAAACAGCAAAGAACAAAGATCATAAGAACATACCATATTTACTCTTCAGGCGAGACGAATCCTGCAACCTAAGTGAAATCGAAATCAATAATTAGAGTAAGACACAGAAAAAAACAGACAGGTGCGCGCTATAAAACCACATATTGAAAATACGGAATCGTTTATCATAATGATCGATTTTCACAATAAATACAAGTGCGTAGCTATAAGTCGAAGTAATTCGATTCATAATCCAAGATTACGCACACCTAAACTAAGATCATAAAACAAGATAATGGTTAACTACAGAGATTTCATGAAATTTGATGGAAAATTAATTTTACCGAACAATCAAGTGTGAAGAGATTCGAAATTTTGCAGGAGATTTGGAGAGCAGAGAGGCTTGCGAAAGAGAAATTGTTTGTTGGAGTTCGATAGAAATAGGTTTGGGGATGACGGAAAGGCTAAAATGCGCCGGGGTCATAGTGTGCACGCAAAGTTTCTATAATCCTATGTCACACGTTTCCTAAACCTAAACCAAAAGAATTCCGTTAATTGGTTCTTTCTTTCCGTCCAAATGGTTTTAGTTAATCATTTATTGATTAATAAATATAGGGTAATATTTAATAAATAAATAAAATTATATGTGTATGGGTGTGTGTTGTGTGTTGTGTGGGTTTATTCAGATTTGTTGAACTTGGTCAAATGGAAGGCATACATGGAAGATAGATCAGACATTACTTTGTTTTTTCAACATCCATATTTGTTTATGTCATTAACATTGTCGATGATGGTGATGGTTGTCACATGGTTGGTGTTATCGAAAGTGCTCAAAATGTTGCTCGTTTGTATGTCGTCTAAGACGTTGGTGATATACATTGTAACAGAAAAGTCAAAGCCTCTAATGAGAACAAGTCGAGCGGTTTAGGGATCAACAAGGACACATGTAATTACATCTCCCCCATGTGCCTAAATTTCAAAGTCATCATTATTACGGTAGAATTCATGAAAACCCGGTTAACGAACCAATTCTATATCCTGATCCCATAAATTTCAATTACGTTAGTGAGGAAAACGTAGAACCAAGTGCCGAATATGTGGTATGGTTAATTTCGGTATTATTCCGGAAACAAACACCCATATCTACGACCTTAATGAGTCGCAAATCAACCCTTTGTTACAGTATGGTAATTCAGTACCGTACAGAGAAGCCACTAATGTTGGTTTAGGTGTTTCAGACAAAGAAGGAGTTGAATCTGATGAAGGATGGGACGACAACCAACATACATAAACATATTCAGAGACACACTCTTTTATGGCATGCCTCTCATACCCTCTTGTCCATAGTTTGTTCACATACATAACGCATCTCATAGCCAAAAAGTCTGGTTTGCCATGTGGTCATGTGATAATGGTGCTAACTACTTTAAATTACGGCGACTGATCATCAATGATTATTCCTAACTACCACGTTGCTACTTAAAAAGACATATGAAGAGTTGGTAAACCCTCTTCCATCCCCTTATGATTGGCATATCCCTAAAAATATGATGATTGTCAACCCCCTCCAATAATGCAAGGGAGACAGCCCAGTAGGCCAAGAAACATTGATCGTATTCCTTCACAAGGCGATTATCATATTGTAAAATAGTGTTTTGAATGTCACCAAAAAAGGCATACCAGTAAAAATAAGTTCGTCTTTTGCATCCACCAACAAACTAGAGGGATCACAAAATGCACATAAAAAGGGGACATCGTCTTCGATGGGGGCATCCGGCAGTAGTTCATAAAATGAGTCTGTTTATCCAACATTTGATTTTGAACGATAGATGTAATAGTTATTTCACATGAATGATATATTTTTAATATTCACCTATCCAATTGTCTTTGAAAAGGCGTGGTTGGAAAAGAATGACGTATATTAATATTCACATGAATGGGTTTCACCAAAAACATTTTTTTTTACATTTTTGCAAAGTCGGAATTCTTTCGTCTGGTATCGTTTTAGGGTGATTCATGCCGGTCTTATTTAAGAATTATGTTGATTTGAGAGCCTAATTCAATGTTTCTTGTGAACTTTTTGTAACAATAAGTTACACCTCGTCAAAATGGTTATGTTTATGATTTTATGTATTTTTTTACGGTTTTCCGTTGTTTTTAACACGAACCTTTTATGAGGGATGTAGCAACATGGTGGGGATATGGGGTCTGATAATACGGCCTCTAGAAGGCCTTGTTGAAAAAAAAACAACTCGTATGGGTTTTCACCGTTTTACCATATATATATATATATATATATATATATATATATATATATATATATATATATATATATATATATATATATATATATATATATATATATATATATATATATATATATATATATATATATATATATATATATATATATATATATATATATATATATATATATATATAGAGAGAGAGAGAGAGCTAGGTTATAATAAGAATGACAATTACCAAATCCTGGCCATTAGATTTCATTATCATAACAATGAAAAAAACACATTCTTAACAGAATAATTTTTTAACATATGAGTTCTAACCATTCTTAAAAGAATGAACTAAATTTTGTACATTCTTAAAAGAATGTGTTTTAAATGAGTGGTCCAGATTGAGTTTCAAGGTTACACAATACTTGTATGAATATATCTGATCCTATTCCTATATATATATATATATATATATATATATATATATATATATATATATATATATATATATATATATATATATATATATATATATATATATATATATATATATATATATATATATATATATATATATATATATATATATATATATATATATATATATATATATATATATATATATATATATATATATATATATATATATAGACTAAATATCAAATGGGAACCAATATTTTTTTAGGAACCGTAGGAACTTTTTTACTGAAATTTTTTTTTTCAAAAAAAATGACATAATACACCTAATCGCTTATATTTAAGACATTTTATAAAAAAAAATTGAAACAATAATATGTATACACGAAATGTGC
Organism: Cichorium intybus; assembly: GCA_023525715.1. Lineage (NCBI taxonomy): Eukaryota > Viridiplantae > Streptophyta > Magnoliopsida > Asterales > Asteraceae > Cichorium > Cichorium intybus. Next base: position 113,954,046 of record CM042010.1, read on the forward strand.
ACATATGCACGAAACGTGATCATATACACATTTGCGAAAAAAATGCATATATGCACATTTCGTGTATACATATTATTTTTCAAATTTTTTTTGACAAAAAGTCTTAAATATAAGCGACTAGATATATTATGTCATTTTTTTTGAAAAAAAATTTCCGTCAAAAAGTTCCTACGGTTCTTAGGAAAATATTGGTTTTTCCTTGAAACGGACTCTATATATATATATATATATATATATATATATATATATATATATATATATATATATATATATATATATATATATATATATATATATATATATATATATATATATATATATATATATATATATATATATATATATATATATATATATATATATATATATATATATATATATATATATATATATATATATATATATATATATATATATATATTCTTGTGAGAACCTAAAAAATCATGAGATCTTGAGAACTCTTTCTGATTGGTCAGAACACAAAAGGGCACAATTGTCATTGTACATTTCTCATTTAATTTTGATTTTTTTAATTTTTAGCAACAATACTAACAACTCCTAAAATCATGGCTAAAAATTAGCGTAACAATTGATTTTTTTGATCTAGTTTCTTTTTTAAAATATCAAATGTATCTGATTTATTTGCTTCTACCTAAATTGCCCTAATTTCTTTTTTAAAATGTCAAAAGTATCATTTAAATTAATAGTAATTATGAAACTGCCATCTTGCATCTTAACCATTGATTTTTTTTGATCTAGTGGTTCATAAAGGGTTCTCAAGATCTCAGAAATTTTTGAGTTCTCAAAAGAACCTAATTCTCTCTCTTTTAATAAGAACCATTATTTTCATGAGAACCTAGGAACTAATCCTTGACCACTAGATAAAAAAATGGATGGCTGATATGGAAGGTGGCATAATTGTAATTATAATGAAAATTAATGGCATGTTAGGCTTTTTATAAACAACTACAAGGGCAATTACGTGATTTAAAATTATGAGATCCCTTGAAAAATGGCAATCCCTGATAATCAGATCTCTCTCTCTCTCGTATCCCTCACCATACCAATCGGAACTCTCTCTCCCTCACCATACCAATTGCCGGTTAGGGTTTTGTGCCATATTCCAAGGCGGCAAGACGACGCAAAGTGCTGTTAAGCATCTCCTCTTTCTCTGGCGGCAGCTCAGCCGGTTTTCCGTTGAGCGCAATCACCTTCTCCTCCAGATCCGCTAACCGTTTCATCAAGTTCAGGTACTCCGTTGTCGAAATCGCTGTTGATTCCAACTTTTTCTTTTTTTTTAACCATATCATCGTCCTAAAATCCAGTTGAGTACAGAGTCGCGTTCGTTAGCTTTCGGTTGGCTTAACGGAGCAACTGAAAGCCCATATCTGTACCGGCACCGGAAAAGCCCTCACGAAGAAGATATGAGGTTTGTGTGTTAAAAGTCAAATTTTCACAGGAGCGTCATTATTATTACCGAAAAAGCCCTCTAAAGATTTCTGCCAAAACAAATTCAGTATTATTCTCAATCTTTATTTGCGCCATTCTTTTCATGATGCATTGTGTGTCGATTATGATTATAAAAATATATATTGTGATAATATTATATCTCGATTAATGTGATCAGGAGATTTTATGCATTGTAAATGACTATTAAATCATTGAATGCATTTGTTCCATTTACCTTTAAGCTAAAAAAATTATTATATTTGACCGTAAAGATGTACAAATACAGCATAACGTGAATGATGAATAAACCTATTTTTACGTAAAGAGATAAAAATTGCCAGCTTTAAAGCTTATTTTACGACGAAAATTTGAAACTAGATACAACATATGTTTGGCAAATTTTAGTTATAGAATTTCTTTTTCTGTCTGTTAATATTTAGGGTTAATGTTATACTTAGGGCTGTTTGGTGGCTTAAAATATGTTTGGCAAATTTTATATATGTTTTCTGTGGTTTGTGAATAGCTCAAGGTTAGAACCATATGCACTGAGATAATCCTTCATAAAAATGGGTTTCGTTTTTCATTTATATATGAGTTATAACATTGTACTTATGGATTTCTTTTTTATTTTTAAGACAAGTGTAACGCCCCAATTTCAAAAAATTTAAAATTAATTTATTACAAAGGTTCCAATAAAATATTTATTCCAAAAAGTAAAACTGTTCAACATATTACTTAAACCAACAGCGGAAACATTTGAAAATACTAATATAGTTCATTAACATAAATCTCTTGTATGCGATGCGTCGCCGTCACGCCTTGCCCTTCCCTTTGTCATTTGAAATACCTGAAATGTTATAAAATCAACGGGTAAGCTTAAAGCTTAGTGAGTCCACAAATTACCATACATGCCCACACATTAAACAACCCGTCCTCGAGAACGACCCGACCCTACCCGCCATACAACAGCTACGGGCGTCCATCATACAACAGCTATGGACACGGGAAGGTTCGTACCATCATACCACAGCTATGGGTTCCCGGTTATGGCCCAGCCCATCATACAACAGCTATGGCCTATAGGACAAGGCAATAGTCCAACTCGTCATACAACAGCTACGAGGGGACACGCATCAGTACTGAGCCCAACAACAAATAACCACAGATATAGAGCAAATCATATAACTATAAATAACATACAAGATGCCTAACATGCAACATCATATAGTAAGGTGAGGATACTCACCTGATTCGAAACCGCACAGATATACTTTAATATCCCTACTTAGCTCGTCCACACACCTATATCCCACATACACAACATGTCAAGCACTGCCTAAACTTCTATAGACTTGCCTAAAGGTCAGTCCCCACGTTTGGTAAACAACACTGGTTGAAAATAAGCTTTTGGGTCAAACAGCCGCTCGCCGCAGCGTAGCTTATTACCCTACGCGTCGCGGCTATCTCCGCATAGTTAAGGGGCTTAGCCGAACCCGCGTCGCTGACATAGCCTGTCCGCGCCGCGTACTCGTATTGATCCAAAGTATTCTAAGCCCTAAATCAGTCCAGTCATCGGCTCGGGTTTCACTCCATACCCTTCCTGGGATCAGAAACTACACTAAGATCACTTCCTTATGGACATGCAAGTCCATGCATGTCCTTGGTCAAAACCCTAAGTGTTACAAGTCATCTAAGACTACTAACCAAGGGATAACACCTTAATACGAGATAAAATGAAATATCAGAAGGTAGATCCTCTTACCTTGCTTCTAGAGAACAGAGGAATGCACCCGATCGACTATAAGCCTTTCCCCACGTCGTATCTCTTCCTTCAAACCTTCAAAGCCTTGGAACCAAAGAGCCTCTGCTGAAACCAGTCGACTCCACTCTAGAAATTTTCCAAAAACACGAACCCTAGGGCTGGGACCCTTTATATAGGCATTTAAATCCGAATTAGGGTTTTTCATATTAGCGGCGCACCGCGCCGCGGGTTCTTCCGAACCGTGCCGCGCGTACAAGTCCTCCGCGATTCCAGATTCTTCCTAAAGCCGCGCCGCGGATTAGTCCGGGCCGCGACTCGGCGGAATGGGTCTTATAATTCTCCCCCACTTAATTAGATTTCGTCCCCGAAATCCGCGCCGGTAAACAATTCTGGATAATGCCTCCGCATTTCCTCCTCCGGTTCCCAAGTCCACTCGGACCCTTTACGATGTTGCCACTGCACCTTAACTATCCTATTGTTTTATTTCGTAAAGTCTTTATCTTCCTTTCAATGATGGCAATTGGTCGCTCCACATAATTTAGGCGTTCGTCTAATTGAATATCCTCCAAAGGCACTATTGTAGATTCCTCAGTAATGCACTTCCTGAGTTGCGAAACGTGGAACATGTCATGAATCTGACTAAGCTGCTCGGGCAGCTCCAACCGGTAAGCTACCTTACCTACTCGGGCGATGATTTGATAAGGGTCCAATGTACCTAGGGCCAAGCTTTCCTCGCTTCCTAAAACGAATGACTCCCTTCCAAGGTGACACCTTAAGAAGAACATAATCCCCAACTTGAAACTCGAGATCGAACCATCGCCGATCTGCATAACCTTTCTGTCGACTCTGAGCCATTAACAATCTCTCCCGAACCTTCTGAATTAGATCAGTTGTCTTGAGTACTACCTCGGTACTACCCAATACCCGCTGGCCAACCTCGCCCCAGCAAATAGGAGTCCGACATTTCCTTCCATACAACATCTCAAAAGGAGCCCTGCCAATGCTCGCGTGATAACTGTTATTATAGGAAAACTCAGCTAGAGGGAGATGGGAATCCCAACTCCTGCTGTAAGACCCGTATCCTGATTATAACATATACTTAAAATAAGAGTGTTAGGAATTATATGATTTTTAGTAGTTATAAAGCTAAGAAAAACTTTAGTTACAATTTCATATGAAAATCAGCATTTTGTCTCGTTTTTAGAAAAATCATAATTAATTCTAGGAAACTCGTTTGGACCTCAAACCAATGCACAAAGTTTACAAATTGAGTCTAGTATAATTACCAAAAATAATAGTAAGCTTGAAAATGACATTATCTATGGTAAAAAAATGCAATCTTTACTGATTAGTTCGGAATTGACAGATTAGATAGTCTGTTTTCAAAAATTCATAATAAATCATAGAAAAATCATATAAATACGTAAAATACATCCCTGGAAAGGTATTGAGATAAATTGCTGTAATAACAAATAAAAATGTGAATTTCGTGGGTTTAAAGTCGGCTAAACCAGTATTGAACAGACTGATTCTAGAAGGTATTAATTTCAACAAAGTTATATTATTAAAATCTTTTGTCAAAAGTGTCATGCCATTTTTTATTCAAGAATTCAAGTATAAATACCCCTCAAAACATCTCATAAACCACACAACTAAATCTCAATCCAATATATAGAGGTTTCTAAGCACTAGAGTGTAAGCAAGTGAGCGGAAGAAGCTCGAAAGCCTAACGAAGGAGTTATAGATCCCGACGAATGGTCATAAGGTAACTACAAACCTTTCTATAGCTTAATTAGGTATTGTAAAATAATTTTTGTATTAAGAAGTAGAATATGTAATAAGTATAACATATTCATTTCCAACAATAGTAAATAAAAACCTTAAAAACGTCGTTATACCAATTCGTAATTCTGAAAATAATACCGATTGATTTACTTACGAGGACGGTGCCTAGGCCGATTACTTGGGATCTGGTTGTTGGATTTTCCGAAAGGCTAAAATGCTGAAAGGATCCTGCCACCCCATTTAATCTTCTACCTAGCCGTTCTTTACTTGATAAATCATGGAGTATCATGTTGGAATTATTGAAGGGTTTTATGATGCGACTTTGATATAGTTAAGGATTAAGAAATGATAGATTTCTTATTATGTTAACAGTTAAAGTTGAAAGGAAATACAAAGGCGAGAAAGATAAACGATATAGTCAACTACAATCAGGTGAGTCTTCTCACTATACTATAGGTGATATTGCATGTGTAGGAAGGAAGATATGTTAGACTAAGGTGATCTTACCTGTTATGATAATTGTATGAATTATTGCTATGATAATGATTGTTTGTGGACGGAACGGGATAGCCCGCGAGCCAATAGGTGGAACGGGAATAGCCTGTGAGTCATTAGACGGAACGGGAAAAGCCTGCGAGCGATAAGACAGAACGGGAACTGCCCGTGAGTCTTCAGGCGGAACAGGGATAGCCCGTGAGTCTCACAGACATATGAATGGTTATTGTGTGTTGTATGTTATGTGATGGATCGTATGGTATTTTGAGGAACTCACTAAGCTCCGTGCTTACCTTTCCCTATATAAACTACTGTTTCAGGTACATCAGGTACAATGGATGGCAAGGCGTGACGTGTATACACTGTGCTGCTTCATTGGAGGACTGTTTTTGAATTAATATTCCGCTATATTGTGATTTCGTTAACTTCTGTTAATCCTGGGGTGTTTTCATTAAACTTATAAGTTATGGAATTTTATGAAAATTAATTAAGTGACTTTTCTTATATTGAAGTTTTCGTTTAAAAATTTTTAAATTTACTCAAAAATTTTGGGATGTTACACCCGCCAAAATCGATAACACATGCCCTAAGCATATCCTCTAGCGTTTGAATCGTCCTTTCACTCTGCCCATCCGTCTGAGGATGATATGCTGTGCTGAAATGAAGGCGAGTGCCTAATTCCTCATGAAACTTCTTCCAAAACCTAGACGTAAATCTCATTGACGTAGACCTTAGTCAATTCCTTTGCAGAGAAGGTCTCTTGAATGGGGAGGAAATGAGCACTTTTTGTCAACCTATCCACGATAATCCAAATGGTGTCCATATGTCGAGGGTTCTTGGCAACTTCGTGATGAAATCCATTGTGATATGCTCCCATTTCCATTATGGGATCTCAAGAGGCTGCAATCTACCATGAGGCCGTTGGTGCTCGGCCTTGACCCTATGACAGGTCATGCACCTTTCGACAAACCAAGCAACTTCCATCTTCATGCCTGGCCACCAATAATATTTACGCAGATCCCTATACATTTTAGTTGCTCCAGGGTGGATAGAGAACTTGGATTTATATGCCTCTTCCAATAGGGTTTGACGAACCCCGCCCAGCTTCGGTACCCAAATTCTCTCACGACAAGTTAACAAATCTCTACTATCTTTGACCATAGATGCCAACTGTAGAGTCAGTTGTAGTATTCATTTATTAAGTATATATACGTGATACTTGTGTAGGTGGTGCTTCGAATATTGTTGAGCACGGAAAGGGGAAAGGAGTACGAGAAGCTTAGTGATCTGTAGCTATATCAAGGTGAGTTTTATGAGGATGTTTTCCTAGTACATATCAAAATGATATTTTCAGAAAAGAGATTTCCAAATATTTTTAGATACTAAAGTTTGGAAACAGTTTTGAAAGTAGCTCTAAGAGCTAAGTGTTTAAAAGAGATTTTAAAGAAGTTTAGTTTTTAAAGAAGTATAGTTTGTGAAGTTTTTGAAATAAGCTCCATATGTGAGCTAAAGCTATTAAAGTTAGTTTTAAAAGTATTTTTGATTAAGAGTTAAGAAGTTCATGAGTTTGAGTCTATTATAAATTATGTCTCATTTTGACCAATTTGAGATGAAATGAAGAAAGTAAAGAGAAGAACTAAAGCAAAGAAAGTAATAAGAGTCAGTTGTCCGGACTAGGATCACCCACATAATCGGGAGATCTGAAGACACTACTGGGATGGTACCTCCCGTCGCGAAGTAGTTGTCTAGCTTAGCATACCCTTGTGCTTGAATCTGTTCCAAGTCACAAAGGGGAGACAGAGAGAGCATAACCTAGCGGGTGGACCTGTTCTGTCCCGCGAGGGGAGCTAGTAGAATGAATTAAATTAAACTAATTCATGAGTTTCAGTTGGTCATCAGAAAATGAGAAAGAAAGCAGTTTTGAGAAAGAAAGTAGTTTATAAAAACGAAAGCAGTTTTGAGAAAGAAAGTATTTTTAGAGTTTGAAAGTAAAGCAGAAATGGAATTTTGAGATTTATTACATAAATCAGTTTAAAGCAGTTTACTTGTAATATTTCAAGTTTTGAACAGAAAAGTTTTGGGTCTAAACCCATATTACTCACGAGGCTTTATGTCTCACGTTTATTGTTTTTTTAAATGCTATGTACTTAGGTGAAAGGAGCAGAAGTTGAAGTTGGGACCAGTGTATATACAGTAAGTTTAAATTATGGTTTTCTGTATTGAGTCTGTAATACCCCTTCAGAATAAAGTTTGTAAAAAAATTTTTAAGTGACTACTTCATAGTCACGAGTTGTAGAATACTTTTGTAATGTAAACTGTATTTAAATATGGTTTGAGAAAGGGGTGTTACAGTTTTGGTATCAGAGCCATAGTTTAAGCGAATTAGGTTGGAATACCATCCTAGGCTTAAACTAGCAAGAGTAGTAGTAAGGTGCTTTAGTAATATAGATGTATACTTAGACTTATAGAAGTTATAGAGTGAGTATGACTGCTATAAAAGTGCAGTCAAGATATGGAGATAACATGCTACCGCTTACGAAATACTATATAGAAATGTGTATTAAACAGAAAATTTTGTTAATCTATATAGTAATGGAAGGAGGAAGACAGACACCATCAGCTGACAGGGGTGAAGACAGTCACACTTCTTCAAGAGGAAGTGGACCCGGACATGTTATTCGAAATGATGGGGCTGACCCAAACCCACCACCACCAATTGTCACTATGGAAGCAATTCAGTATCTGATCAATAATTTACGAAATGAGCTGAAGCAAGATGTGAATAACATTATCGATAGCCGAATGGGTGAACCTAGTGCCCATTCTTCACAAGAAGTCTCTAAAAAGACGACCGAGGAAGAAGTTAGCGGAGAAAACGGGAAGAAAGAGAAGGGTTGTTCCTTTAAGTCCTTCATGGCTTGTAAACCGCCAGAGTACCACGTAGGGATGGCAATGGGACGGGTATGGGATGGGTATTGGAGATCCCAGTCCCATACCCTATTATAAAACCGTATCCCAAATCCGGTTCCGTCCCGTCGGGTACCCGGTTAGTAAATAACCATCGGGTTCGTGGTTATACCAACGGGTATCTGGTATCCCAATCTATGATAATAATAGGTTGGAATTTGACCATTGGAATTTCCGTTATAAAACCCGATCACAATCTAATCCAAATAATTACTTGATTTTTTTAATAAGAAGGAAATTAATGCTTAATTAGAAGAAAGAAAGTGACGATACATGATAACTAATAAAAGAATGAGATATCATGAATGGAGATGCATGCATAGTAACGAGTTGATCAGCCGGAAGAGGGGACATGTGAATTGTAAAATTATATATTACATACAATATACTATATAGAATTTCCCATAAGTAATAATTAGATAACGGTAGAAATAGTAAATAGCAATCACATAATAATCAACTGTATATAATATCAAAATATAGATTTGCAATCTCATATATAAATAATAAAAGTATAAGTATATAAAAATATATGGTTCGGGGTCGGGTATATGGGATCGGGTATGGGATCGGGTAATCGGGCGGGTATCACCTCAATACCAAAACCATCCCATACCCGCGAAATTTTTCTGGAAAAATCCCATACCCGGTCCCATAACCATTTACCCGGTTCAAAACCCATCCCAAAAGTATCGGGTTCGGTTTTTCCCATCGGGTTCTGGTATTTTTGCCATCCCTAGTACCACGGCAGTTTTGAACCAAAAGTGACGATGATATGGATCCGGGAAATCGAACAGGTGATGCAAGCTAGTAAATGTAGTAAAGAAGACCAAGTCAATTATGCGTCCCGGCAGTTGAAAGATGATGCTTTAGTGTGGTGGAATACCAAATACGAGAGTTTGGGGAAAGACGTTATTTATGGCTGGTCGTGGGCGGAGTTTGTCTCGTGTTTTAAAGATAAATTCTGTCCCACGAGAGATCTAGAGAAGATGAACGAAGATTTTTTGATGATAAAGAAAGGAGACTCGTCGATTGACGAATATACGAAGAAGTTTTGTGAAATGCTGCCTTTTATGGGAGAATCCTATCTCAGCGAGCGGTCCTGAATTAATCGCTATGTTCGGGGGTTACCATGGAATTATGAGCTGGAAGTGAAGAAAGCTGAAACTTTAGACGGGGCTATCATTGCTGCCCGAAACGTGGAGGATGTTGGAAAACGTCGAAATGACGAAAGACCAAGCTTCAGTGACAAAAGAAAGACAGTCAGTAGCAGTGGGAATTCAAAGAAGAAAGGGAAAACAAGTGCGGGTCAGACTCGACAGGGGAGTGTAAGGAAGTGTGAGAAGTGCGGAAGAGAACATAGTGGCGAATGTCGTGCGGGATCAAACACCTATTTTAATTATGGCGGACTTGGTCACAAAATGAAAGACTGCAAGGCAAAGAAAGCTAGTGAAGTGGAGTGTTTTTCGTGCCATCAGATTGGGCACTATAGTTTCAACTGCCCAAACAAGGGAGGAGAGACCATGGTATCCACAGCCCAGAAAAAGATGGAGCCACAAAAAGTGAAGACTCGAGCCTTCCAGATCACTAGAGAGGAGGCAAGGGAGACGCGCGATGTTGTCTCAGGTATACTACTGATCAACTTGACACCTGCATATGTGTTGTTTAATTCCGGTTCCACATATTCGTTCGTGTCCCATGAATTTGGAGCCAGATTGAGAGTCCCGCTAGAATTGCTAGACATGATCTTTGAAGTGGAAGTAGCAGATGGGAAGTTTGTGGAAGTTCAGCATATGTACCAAAATTGTGAACTTGATATCAATGGCAAGAAGTTTCAACTTAATCTTCTTCCCATTGGAATTAAGTCTTTTGATGTGATAATTGGGATGGATTGGCTTGGTGCCAATGACGCGAAGATAGCATGTGGGCAAAAGAGGGTGTCTGTTAAAACCCTAGGAGATAAAGTGTACGTATATGGAGAAAGAAGAAAGCATGTGCCAAGTCTCATTAGTGTGGCAAAAGCCCGAAGATGTATCAGGAAAGGGTGTGTATCTTTCCTGGCTTATGTGATGACTGAAGACAAAGTAAAGCAGACATATAAAGACATAGAAGTAGTAAAAGAATTCCCAGAAGTTTTCCCAGATGAGTTACCGGGCATGCCACCAGAAAGGCAAGTTGAGTTCCGGATAGATCTTGTTCCAGGAGCTTCCCCAATAGCACGAGCACCGTACCGTTTAGCACCAACAGAAATGCAGGAATTAATGTCCCAATTGCAGGAGTTACTAGATAAAGGCTTTATCAGGCCTAGTTCTTCTCCGTGGGGTGCTCCAGTTCTATTTGTAAAGAAGAAAGATGGATCAATGCGTATGTGCATTGATTACAGAGAATTGAACAAGATTACTATCAAGAACCGTTACCCGTTGCCCAGAATAGACGATTTATTTGATCAGCTACAAGGTGCAGATTATTTTTCAAAGATTGATTTGAGATCAGGTTATCACCAAGTCAGGGTGAAAGAGAGTGATGTGGAGAAGACAGCGTTCCGCACTCGATACGGGCATTATGAGTTCTTAGTGATGCCATTCGGTCTTACCAATGCACCAGCGGTTTTTATGGACTTAATGAATCGGGTCTGTAAACCGTTCCTAGACCGATTTGTTATAGTGTTCATTGATGACATACTAATATACTCAAAGAACAGAGAAGATCATGCAAGCCACTTGCGAATAGTGCTTGAGACTTTGAAGCGAGAACAGCTGTATGCAAAGTTCTCCAAGTGCGAGTTTTGGATGCGAGAGGTGCAATTCCTTGGACATGTTGTTTCTATCCAAGGTATAAAAGTTGATCCATCAAAAGTTGAAGCAGTGATGAAATAGGAGCCTCTCAAGACGCCAACTGAAGTTAGAAGTTTTCTCGGACTTGCTGGGTATTACCGGAGATTTATTCAGGATTTCTCCCGTATAGCAGTGCCACTTACACGATTAACCCGGAAAGAAGAGAAATTTAGATGGCAAGAAGAACAAGAAAGAGCTTTCGCTACACTAAAAGAGAAGTTGTGTAATGCGCCTGTCCTTACGTTACCAGATGGGACAGAAGATTTCGAAGTTTACAGCGATGCCTCGCATCGGGGGCTTGGCTGTGTTTTAATGCAGAGAGTGAAGGTTATAGCATACGCTTCCAGACAGCTGAAAGACCCAGAAACAAAGTACACAACCCACGATTTAGAGCTTGCAGCGATCGTATTTGCCTTGAAGATTTGGAGACACTACTTGTATGGTACAAAGTGCAAGCTATTTACTGATCACAAGAGTTTACAGTATTTGTTCTCTCAAAAAGAGTTGAACATGAGACAGAGCAGATGGCTAGAGCTGATCAGTGATTATGATTGCGAGATCGTGTACCATCCTGGTAAAGCAAATGTAGTAGCAGATGCATTGAGTAGAAAAGTTCCTGAGAAAAGAATCAAGGCAAGATCGATGCGAATAGAACTAGTGTCTAGCATTATAGAACAGATTAAAGCAGCTCAACAGAAAGTTGAAGAAAGTGGAGATTTGAAAGATGAGAAACTAGGAAAAGACATGCAGTTTGAAACAAACAGTCAAGGGTTGAAGACTTTTAGAAACCGTATTTGGGTACCGAAAGCAGGAGGTTTGAGAAAGCTGATTTTAGAAGAGTCGCATAAGTCAAAGTATTCTATACATCCAGGGAGTACCAAGACTTATCAAGATCTAAAAAGACAGTACTGGTGGCCTGGAATGAAGAAGAGGATAGCTAAGTACATCTCCAAGTGTGTCATCTGTGCACAAGTCAAGGCGGAACATCAAGTCCCGCATGGAGATGCCCAGTCCTTGCACATTCCAGCAGGAAAATGGGAAGATGTAACCATGGATTTCATTGTGGGGCTACCAAGAACGAGAAGAGGTTATGATTGTATATGGGTTATAGTGGACCGATTGACCAAGAGTGCACTGTTTCTAGCCATAAAAGAAACTACTCCATTGGAGAAGTTAGCCCAGTTGTACATAGATGAAGTGTTAAGAAGATATGGTGCACCGTTGTCCATCGTGTCAGACAGAGACCCCAGATTTACCTCTAACTTTTGGAGAGCCTTACAAGAGAAAATGGGAACAAGAATTCAGCTAAGTACAGCGTATCATCCACAAACGGATGGTCAGAGTGAACGAACGATTCAGACAGTAGAAGACATGCTATGATCATGCGTGATGGATTTTGGAGGCAGTTGGGATGAACACCTGCCCTTAGTGGAGTTTGCATATAACAATAGCTACCATTCTAGCATTAAAATGCCACCTTTTGAGGCATTGTATGGTAGAAAGTGTAGAACTCCTTTATGCTGGTTGGAGGCGGGTGAGACCAAATTGACAGGACCAGAAATTGTTAGAGTGACCAATGAGAAGATTGGAGTGATTCAGGCTAACATGAAAGCAGCACAAGACCGATAGAAGAGTTACTCCAATTTAAAGAAAAGACCGTATGACTTACAAGAAAGTGATCTAGTGATGATAAAAGTGTCGCCGTGGAAGGGTGTAGTTAGATTTGGCAAGAGAGGAAAGTTGAGTCCAAGATACATTGGACCTTTTAGAATCCTGAGGAGAGTTGGGTTACAGGCATTCAAGCTGGAGTTACCACCAGAACTCAGTGGAATACATGATACCTTTCATGTATGCTACCTGAAGAAGTACTTTGGAAAAGAAGAACTAGTCATACCGTATACAGATTTGAGGGTGGAGACTCCTAACAGATTAGTTGAAGAACCCGAAGCGATTCTAGAAATGCAGACTAAAAAGCTAAGGAACAAGGAGATCGACATTGTGCTAGTCAAGTGGAAGCATTCCTTAGGGTCAAACCTGAATTGGGAGACGTTAAGAGAAATGAAGAGAAGATATCCAGATTTCACAGATTATGAAAAGATTATGAGGACGGAATCCGTTTAAGGGGGGATGACTGTAAGAACCCGCAAAAGTTGTAAAAGGGTAAAATGGTCTTTTGGCATATTGTAAGACCATTATGTAAAATAATATGTTGTTATGAAATAAGAATGAAAGAAATAAAAGTTTATGTAAAATTTGGAGTTTTATCGTGTAAATAGTGAAATTTGGCCGAAAAGGGCAAAATGGTCATTTGATATAGAAATGACCAAAATGTCAAGAAAATGTTAAGTTAGTAGTTAATTTAACTTGGTTTGTAAAAGATGTGAGCTTTTGGACCACTTTTGAACAAAAGATGGAAGTTAAGGGACTAAAGTATAAATCTTTTATATAAATTAAATATATATATATATGAGAGTATCCAACTCTCATTCTCCAGAAGACAGTAGAAGAGTCGGGAGAGAGCGAGAGAGTACGAGAGAAGAGAAATAGATCTGGGAATTCTTACAAGAAATTGAAGTTGGAATTGAAGATTCCTAAGTAAACAAGGTAAGAACTTCTACTATTCATCATCTTCTTGGAGTGGAATCTGGAAAATTCGGTTTATGAAGTTCATGAAATGTTTCCAGAAGTTCATTTCCATCAAATCATACTAAAACATCAAGTAGATACACTTAAATTGTAAAGAGTTATTGAAATTGTGAAATTTTTACTAAAGAACCCTAATTCACGGGTTTGCAAGATCAAGACCAGTTTTTATGGTTTTGTTAAGTCCAAATGATCACTTAGGATGTATTAAGACACTCCTAAGTGGTTAATTTCAAAAAGATGGATTTTTGGTGAAAATGATCAAAAACGGGTTTTCAAAGAATTGGAATTGGAATCAGTGATTCCATGGGTTAAAACCTGATGTAAAGTAAGGGTTTTAGTCATGGAATGATAGTAAAACGATTAAGTTAAGTATTAAGCACTTAATAGGTGAAAATAGAGGTCTGCAGCTCAAAAATCGGACTTAAAACTGGACCTGCAGACATGGCACGAGTCGTGCCATATTTGGACTATGGTTAGCACGAGTCGTGCTCACTATTTGAGCCAAGAATGACATCCTACTTTGTGCACGAGTCGTGCAACTACAAGAGTAAAAAGAGCACGAGTCGTGCTCTAAGTCAGAGAGCAATCTGTCTAATTTTGAGATTTGAACTTGTTGCTAGACATGTCCGTTTGGTCTATAATTCATACCATAGGCTTAAAATGGTATGAAACCACATGGAAAATTATTAAATTCAGAATACGACCTCTCGGGGGTACTGTAGTAGAATACGGGTATATTGAAGAGTATACAATTCATGGAAAGATGATTGTTAGTAGTCATATACTTGTTATGACTTGAAGTTGTACCATATGAGACCTTAGAACTGTAGAGTCAGTTGTAGTATTCATTTATTAAGTATATATACGTGATACTTGTGTAGGTGGTGCTTCGAATATTGTTGAGCACGGAAAGGGGAAAGGAGTACGAGAAGCTTAGTGATCTGTAGCTATATCAAGGTGAGTTTTATGAGGATGTTTTCCTAGTACATAGCAAAATGATATTTTCAGAAAAGAGATTTCCAAATATTTTTAGATACTAAAGTTTGGAAACAGTTTTGAAAGTAGCTCTAAGAGCTAAGTGTTTAAAAGAGATTTTAAAGAAGTTTAGTTTTTAAAGAAGTATAGTTTGTGAAGTTTTTGAAATAAGCTCCATATGTGAGCTAAAGCTATTAAAGTTAGTTTTAAAAGTATTTTTGATTAAGAGTTAAGAAGTTCATGAGTTTGAGTCTATTATAAATTATGTCTCATTTTGACCAATTTGAGATGAAATGAAGAAAGTAAAGAGAAGAACTAAAGCAAAGAAAGTAATAAGAGTCAGTTGTCCGGACTAGGATCACCCACATAATCGGGAGATCTGAAGACACTACTGGGATGGTACCTCCCGTCGCGAAGTAGTTGTCTAGCTTAGCATACCCTTGTGCTTGAATCTGTTCCAAGTCACAAAGGGGAGACAGAGAGAGCATAACCTAGCGGGTGGACCTGTTCTGTCCCGCGAGGGGAGCTAGTAGAATGAATTAAATTAAACTAATTCATGAGTTTCAGTTGGTCATCATAAAATGAGAAAGAAAACAATTTTGAGAAAGAAAGTAGTTTATAAAAACGAAAGCAGCTTTGAGAAAGAAAGTATTTTTAGAGTTTGAAAGTAAAGAAGAAATGGAATTTTGAGATTTATTACATAAATCAGTTTAAAGCAGTTTACTTGTAATATTTCAAGTTTTGAACAGAAAAGTTTTGGGTCTAAACCCATATTACTCACGAGGCTTTATGTCTCATGTTTATTGTTTTTTTAAAATGCTATGTACTTAGGTGAAAGGAGCAGAAGTTGAAGTTGGGACCAGTGTATATACAGTAAGTTTAAATTATGGTTTTCTGTATTGAGTCTGTAATACCCCTTCAGAATAAAGTTTGTAAAAAAAAATTTAAGTGACTACTTCATAGTCACGAGTTGTAGAATACTTTTGTAATGTAAACTGTATTTAAATATGGTTTGAGAAAGGGGTGTTACAACAAACACGAGGCAAGTAAAGAAAGAGTACCCGTAACGACGCGGGCGCATCCTGTGCCTCCTCGGCGGTCATGGCGAATGCTCGACCCTTGGTCTTAGGGGCTTCCCTTTCCCCTGCCTACCATCGGTAATTCGGAGAGTAGTGGGTGCTGGATTCTGAACCACTCCCTGAGTCAGACGGGGACACTGGGCCTTGAAGTGGCCTACCTTATTACAATTAAAACAAATCTTGACCTCTTGACGGCAATCTTTAGCATAATGGGCCTCCTTTCCACACTTATGGCATATTAACACCCAACAACGCCCCTCATGATTCCTTCCACACTTACCACACTTACCATGGCTCCTTTGCCCTTGCTTTCCCTGATCTTCCCCTCGAAATTTCTTTGACGCCTGTTGAGTCTGAGTAGGCGCCGGACGCTTCTGCCTTTGTTGGGTTTCCAATTCCAACTCTTGGGCCCGAGCGGCCGCGTTCATATCGGTAAGAGTTTGGTGCCTAGCAGCAGACACAAATTCTCGAATGTCTGTACGAAGCATCGCCAAATATCAAGTCATCCTCATGCGCTCAGTTTCCGCAAACTATGTACAGAAGAGTGCTCGCTCAGTAAACTTTTTGGTGATCTCCGTCACCGTCTCAGTGGTCTGGGTCAGATTCAGGTATTCCTGTGCCAAGCGTTCCATTTCCACTTATGGAACATACTCCAGTTTGAACTGTTCCTTGAATTGCGGCTACGTAATAGCATCCAACTGAGCAGAGGTTAGATCTTTCGTTCATATTTCCCACCAATCTTTCGCACCCTCTCTTAGAAGATTCACTGCAAATGTTACCTTTGAGTTCTCAGGACATGAACAAGTGCGGAAAGCACCCTCCACCCGGAAATCCACCGCATGCTAACAATCAGATCCCTGCCCCCATCGAACATCTTAGGCGAACAAGCCGAAAAGTCCTTATAACTTGCATCCCTGGCTCTTGACGTGCCCTGGGTAGCCAGTCGCTCCTCGAGCATTGCCCATAGCTCAGCTTTAATAGTACCAAAGAACTGAGGTATCGCAGCCAACGCTTCTCGCGAAACCTCCTCCGCTATCAGGTTGCGGAGATTTTCATCAGTTGACCCTTCCCCGTTCGAGGCACCCGCATCTGCCCCACCGTTACTTCGTGTGATTGCCATTCTGGAATGCGCAATAACTTTGATATCAATATTCGGGTCACTCCTATCTACCCAACCACTTGACTTTCTAGGACTTTGGTTGACTACTCTTGACTCAAGCGTTAATCCTATGCTTTCGATAATACTGGCCTGGTACTACCTTCCACACCTATTCGCCCTTGTTCCAAGTTCGTCAATCATCCTCCTAAAATGTCACACACACTAAACCATTTCCTATGACTCATGTGATCATGCACCGTGGTTCCTAGTCATTTGACCTAACTCCCCATCCCACACGTGTGACAACGCCTAGTGATATCAAGTATTTTAGGCGTTGTTGAGCCCTATTCTTGACGAAATTATATCAGATATATCTTGGTATTCTCACTTTTCATGCCAGGACTTGTTTGGAATAAAAAAATGAAAACAGGGACTAAAAGCGTGCAATTTGGAAAAGTTTGGAGAGGAATGAAAAATCAAGGAAATACGTACGCGCGCCGCGGGAATTAACAACGCGCGACGCGGATCAAAGGCGGTGAACCAAATTCAAAGGCCGAGAAAACGGGATCTGATAAGAACGTGCGCCGCGGGATCCTCATATGCGCGGCGCGGCTGCGGTAAATTTCAACTATAAATAGAGGCATTTACAGCCGAAAACCCGAGCAAAACCCTGGTGAAAAATCGACCGTAGAGGCTCTTTGACTCCAAGAATTCGTTTTCAGCAACTACCTTTTGGCATTTCAGGTTTTTATGTTTAATTTCTTTTAGCTTAATAGTTAGTATTAGTGGCTAAGGTCTTTGGGAGTGACAACCACTAACCTTGAGCATTCTAGTTACTATTTTTGGATCTTTGTTACTGTATTGGATGATTGGAATTCAGTTTGAGTTTATAATAATCATTTGGTTACAAGTAACATTGGTTATTCGGTGTTTGATGCTTGTGTTGGTTTTTGAATGATTGGATTGTGTTTGTTTGTGTTTGGATGCTTGAATGACCTTGATTGGACTGACTTCCCTTGCTGATTTAAGTGACCAACTAGGTTAGCTTTTAGGGTTTGAACTTTAGCCAGTGACTGTCCCATTGGATCTTAGTTATTGGTTCAGTTCATACCTTGTTTTGATTTATGTGTGGATTGTTGAATGCCTTTGTTTACTTCTGAATTAGAGATGCACTTCTAATTTCAGAAAGTAACTAGGTTTGGGTTAAAGCTTAGATTAGTCTATGCTTGTTTTGGAATTGTTTAGTTTAGAGTTTATGATTTCTAGTGACAAGAACTTAGAAACTAGGTCCTCCGACTGTAGCGTGACACTACAAGTTGGTAATCTGTCATCTGGTCTAACCACGAAGCTCTTGCGGATCGACCCTGACTACCACTGTGCTAGTGTGTGTGTTAGGTTTTCTTATTTTTGACCGCACGACGACCTAAGCGTGTCAACGTGCCTAAGAGAACTACTGCTAATGTCGTCAAGTCGCCTCACGGACGCACAGCCGTACACAATCGGGAATAAGATAGACGTTTGAATAACTGATCATACCCTAAAGTCACAACCAAACAAGGAACAGCCAGTAAGGCCAGACCAAGAATTCTTATGCTATCTTACCCTAATTGTATATAACCTACCAGCATTCACTAAGCAACCTAACGACAGTAGCATAAAATTCCAAAGCAGCACATATGACACAAAACAGTCTACAGAGTATATTATCCAGGCAATTTTACATCCTAGCACAATACATTTTATCACATAACACAAACTTGGCATCGGTAATTGGGAATCACAAAACTTACTTGAGCTCGGCTGACGGTTCGCATCGCTTCTTCTTTTACTTTAATTTAACTTTCCAAAAATATTTTCTTGATAAAATCGCTCAGTCCTAAGTTTGAGTTTGGATTCCCAATACAGTTCATCCAAATTCCTCAAACCAAGGCTTTGATACCAATTTGTAACGCCCCAATTTCAAAAAATTTAAAATTCATTTATTACCAAGGTTCCAATAAAATATTTATTCCAAAAAGTAAAACTGTTCAACATATTACTTAAACCAACAGCGGAAACATTTGAAAATACTAATATAGTTCATTAACATAAATCTCTTGTATGCAATGCGCCGCCGTCACGCCTTGCCCTTCCCTTTGTCATTTGAAATACCTGAAATGTTATAAAATCAACGGGTAAGCTTAAAGCTTAGTGAGTCCACAAATTACCATACATGCCCACACATTAAACAACCCGTCCTCGAGAACGACCCGACCCTACCCGCCATACAACAGGTACGGGCGTCCATCATACAACAGCTATGGACACGGGAAGGTTCTTTGCCATCATACCACAGCTATGGGTTCCCGTTTATGGCCCAGCCCATCATACAACAGCTATGGGACAAGGCAATAGACCAACTCGCCATACAACAGTTACGAGGGGACACGCATCAGTACTGAGCCCAACGACAAATAACCACAGATATAGAGCAAATCATATAACTGTAAATAACATACAAGATGCCTAACATGCAACATCATATAGTAAGGTGAGGATACTCACCTGATTCGAAACCGCACAGATATACTTTAATATCCCCACTTAGCTTGTCCACACACATATATCCCACATACACAACATGTCAAGCACTGCCTAAACTTCTATAGACTTGCCTAAAGGTCAGTCCCCACGTTTGGTAACCAACACTGGTTGAAACTAAGCTTTTGGGTCAAACAGCCGCTCGCCGCGGCGTGGCTTATTACCCTACGCGTCACGGCTATCTCCGCATAGTTACGGGGCTTAGCCGAACCCGCGTCGCTGACATAGCCTGTCCGTGCCGCGGACTCGTATTGATCCAAAGTCTTCTAAGCCCTAAATCAGTTCAGTCATCGGCTCGGGTTTCACTCCATACCCTTCCTGGGATCAGAAACTACACTAAGATCACTTCCTTATGGACATGCAAGTCCATGCATGTCCTTGGTCAAAACCCTAAGTGTTACAAGTCATCTAAGACTACTAACCAAGGGATAACACCTTAATACGAGATAAAATGAAACATCAGAAGGTAGATCCTCTTACCTTGCTTCTAGAGAACAGAGGAATGCACCCGATCGACTATAAGCCTTTCCCCACGTTGTATCTCTTCCTTCAAACCTTCAAAGCCTTGGAACCAAAGAGCCTCTGCTGTAACCAGTCGACTCCACTCTAGAAATTTCTCTAAAACACGAACCCTAGGGCTGGGACCCTTTATATAGGCGTTTAAATCCGAATTAGGGTTTTTCATATTAGCGGCGCACCGCGCTGCGCGTACAAGTCTTTTGCGATTCCAGATTCTTCCTAAAGCCGCGCCGCGAATTAGTCCGGGCCGCGACTCGGCGGAACGGGTCTTACAACAAGTATATAATTGCATATGTGCACATGTGCATATGTGCATATGTGTACGTATTCACATATGTGTATTTGTATTTGTGCGTATTTGCATATGTACGTATTTGTATATATGTATACATGCAAATATGCATACATATATGTGCATATGTGTGAGTTATAGCATTGTACTTATGGATTTATTTTTCTATTTGTTTGTGTACATGTGGGCGTATTTGCATATATGCAAACATATATGTGCATATGTGTATATGCATGTGTATATGTGCACATGCATACATATATGTGCATGTACGTGCATATGTGTATATGTGCACATTTGTGCATATGTCTGTTCAAACGTATGTGCACATATGCATATGTATATCAATTTGTTCATATACACACGTGTGCGTATTTGTATATATGCATAAATAGATGTGCATTGGCTCATATGTGTATATGCATGTATGTATTTATTTTAATGTTTTTGAATATACATTTATATTAGTTTTTATTAATGTTTTGCAGATTTTGAAGAACTTATCAATCAAATCGAAGAATCGAAAAGTGACAAACTAAAAAAATGAAGATATCATGGAATTTGTTGTTTTTTATATTTTTTTGTATGTATTGTTCATTATTTATAATATATATTTATGTATCGTTCAAAACAGTTGTATATTATTGTTTTTAATAAATGATTTTTTGTTGTTTTCATTCATAATTAAAAACAAGAATATGTATATATGAATTTCGAAAATGTGCATATAAGCACATGCGAATATGTATATATGCATCTGCATATAAATAAATTTATGTGCATATATGCACCTCCGAATATTTATATGTGCACCTGCGAAAACATGCATATATGCACCTGCGAAAATTTGAAAATATGAAAACGGAAATTTGAATTATAAAAACGAAAATTTGATTTTTTATTTTGAAATTTGAATATTCAAATCTAATAGGCTTAATTTTAGGAGATGGTTATTATTGTTGCCAAAAATAAAAAGTTTCAGTATTAAATAGGATTTGTTAAATAACTATCATGCCATTTTATGATTCAACCAATCAGAAAGAGTTTTCTGGTTCTCATGAAAATATTGGTTCTCATATAGCATTTTTGCAATGTCGTAATTATTTCGTATGGTATCGTTTTAAGGTGATTCCGGCTGATATTATTTAAGAATTATGTGGATTTGAAAGTCCAATTCACAATTTCCTGTTAACTTGTTATAATAATGAGTTACACCTCGTCAAAGTAGCCGTTTTCCATACCCAATACCCGAGCAAACCGATGGTCCGAGACCGAGATGGACCAAGACCGAGTACCAACCGAATTACGTATTCGGTTTCTTATGGCGGGTCTGACTCCTAGATTATTGGGTTTAAGCTCGATTTCAAGAACCATTTACACATCCCTACTTGCAAGTAAATTTTGATGGACATATGTTCTCCCAATTGGGTAATTTAACCGAATAACTCTTGAAAACTAAATGGTGTACATAGCTGCACATGTATGTTGTTGTCACTCCTTAAAATATTGTCCCAATTTTCACCAGGATGTGTGCCACGTGATTAACCCACAATGTCATATCTCTAGACCGTTCGATAAAAATCATGGATGACATGTACCCCTCGCATCGCGCCTCTTTTGTTAGTCGCGGATTGCCAGCGTGGCATGCCTTTTCAACCGTCGATTATTTTAGATCATCCCACTTCAAATTCAACCAAACAAACCGTACATTGTATATATATATACTATTCTTCTCCCTCCGTTTTCTTCATCGAAATTACAAATTCCCAAACAACTCAAACGAATCTAATCTCTCCATCGAAGTTTCAAGTCTGATCCATGGAGTCCGGGAAAACAACTAAGGGTGCCGGAGGAAGGAAGGGCACCGGAGAAAGGAAGAAATCAGTTACCAAGTCGGTTAAGGCCGGACTCCAGTTTCCGGTCGGAAGAATCTCCAGGTTTTTGAAGAAAGGCAGATACGCTCAACGAACCGGATCTGGTGCACCTATCTATCTCGCCGCCGTTCTAGAATACCTCGCTGCTGAGGTTAGTAATGAAGTTTTCTGTGATTTGTTGTTTTCGTTGCTTTTTTCAAATTTGTATATTCGTTGAAATCAGCGATTAATTTGTTTTCCAAATCGATTTCTAGGTTTTGGAGTTGTCTGGAAACGCAGCAAGAGACAACAAGAAGACACGAATTAATCCCAGACACGTACAATTAGCGGTGAGGAACGATGAAGAATTGGGGAAATTGCTTGCTGGTGTGACCATTGCGAGTGGAGGTGTTCTACCAAACATTAATCCAGTTCTGTTGCCTAAGAAATCCGCTGTTGAAGCTGATAAGACCCCAAAATCTCCCAAATCGGCAAAAGCATCAAAATCTCCCAAATCGGCATAGAAATTTGCAGGCAGGGTTTAGGATAGTTTGACCGTTTGTATGAAAGTGGATTAGGTCCGTTGTTAAGTAATCTTGGTATTTTTGTAGTAACATAACAAAATGAATCATTTTGCAATGTATCTATTTGGATAGTTCTGTTGATATGAATCATTTTACATTATATCTAATTGAATAGTGTAGCTGTTTCTATAATCCGTCTGTTTTTTGTTTAAATGTAAGGTTTAATGATCTGAACTGTAGTTTGGATCATTGGTTGATTGTTCTTCAAACTAATGTATGTTTTTGGTTAAAAACATATTCAGGAGCTGATTAGATTTGTAGTTATTAGTATTGTCTCCAAATATGAAATTATAGTTAGGGTTTATTTCATAAAAAACCTTACATTTTCAAATTTTTTCTGTTTAAACCTAAAACTTTATTTTTTTTAAAAAAGACCTAAATTTTGGAGAAACTTTTTAATTTAGACCCTTTACCCGGTTTTACAGGTTATACATACTTTTTTTTTTCAGAAAAAACCCTAATTTCTTTTCTTTTTTCGGAAAAAAACCCTCAATTTTAGTGATTTTTTCACAAAGAAATTTTTTTCTTCGTTTTTGTAATTGACATAACTTTCATATACGATGTCCCAATTTTACGAACTTTATATCCTTGGAAATGTCGTAATTAATACTACAACTTTGTTTTACTGACTTTTGTTTGAATATGTTCAGATATTTCGCTACACTGGCTTGTTTTCTTATAATAGCTGTATCTTTTGCATACGAGCTCCGTTTTCGACGTTCTATAAGTTGATGGATTCGTAAACACGAATACATCGTGTAATAAATATTATTTAAACCAAAATATTATTTGTATGATTTACCAAATTTTACGCTACTGTAGTCTATTATTCGAAATTATATCGTTAGTCGATAATTGGTTCGAAATATCGTATTTTAGTATTATAATTTCCAATAATACATTAGGAAAGTTATGAAAATTACATTTCAACGTATTATCCTAATTTACGCTCTGGTTGACATTTGTTGACATTTGTTGACCAAATTTGACGGATGTCACAGACGGGGTCGCAAGAAAGCGACGACGTTGCACTTTTGTGGTTGGAGTTTGAACGGTACAATTTAAATCTTCACAAACGGATGGAATTTGAAATAAAAAGGCTTATGAAGACAAACAACGATCCCGCCATGATCGACAACGAGCCCACGAAGAAAAACAACGACTAAAAGACAAAGTTTTTGCCGTCGACTAAAAGACCCTCCTCCGGATTCGACGACAAAAACTTTATGTCTTTTAGTCGTTGTTTTATTCACGGGCTCGTTGTCGATCATGGCGGGCTCATTGTTTGGCTTCGTAAGCTTTTTCTTTTCAAATTCCATCCGCTCGTGAAGGTTTAAATTGTACAGTTCAAACTCCAACCACATAAGTGCCACGTCGTCACTTTCTTGAGACCCCGTCTGTGACATCCGTCAAATTTGGTCAACAAAGGTCAACCAGAGCGCAAATTAGGATAATATGTTGAAATGTAATTTTCAAAACTTTCCTAATGTATTATTGGAAATTATAATACTACAATACGCTATTTCGAATCAATTATCGAGTAAACGCTATAATTTCGAATAATAGACTACAGTATCGTAAAATTCGATAAATCATAAAAATAATATTTTGGTTTAAATAATATTCATTACATGATGTATTCGTGTTTACGAATCCGTCGACTTATAGAACGTCGAAAACGGAGCTCGTATGCAAAAGATACAGCTATTATAAGAAAACAAGCCAGTGTAGCGAAATATTTGAACATATTCAAACAAAAGTCAGTAAAGCAAAGTTGTAGTATTACTTACGACCTTTCCAGGGATATAAAGTTTGTAGAATTTGAACATCGTATATGAAAGTTATGTCAATTACAAAAACGAAGAAAAAATTTTCTTTGTAAAAAAATCACTGAAATTGAGGGTTTTTTTCGGAAAAAAGAAAAGAAATTAGGGTTTTTTCTGAAAAAAAAAATATGTATAACCTGTAAAACCGGTTAAGGGTCTAAATTAAAAAGTTTCTTCAAAATTTAGGTCTTTTTTAAAAAAAATAAAGTTTTAGGTTTAAACAGAAAAAAGTTGAAAATATAAGGTTTTTTATGAAATAAACCCTTATAGTTACAAACGAATCAAGGAGAGCTGGTTGAGAAAATGATAATCCAGTTATTGCCCCACTGAAATGCATTGATGCCGGAAACTAAATTTCGGTGAGTTGTGTTTGTAGTGGAATTTGTTTTTATAAATTTTTTTGAAAAAATATTATTGACTTATAATCACTAAATTTTGTATACATATATTGAAGAGTAAATTATAGTTTGGGTTATTGTTGTATGCACCTTTGTTTTATGTCCGGTCTCGAGTTTTTAATTAAAGGGATGGAGGGGAGGAAAGAAAATGGAATTGAAGGAAATTGAAGAGAAATATAGATCCTTAGCTTATTTCTAGCATATATCATCACATCAACATATAATATCATGAGTATTTTGAGAAATAAAACACTTACTTGAGCTCCGGCCAACTGTATGTATCGCATCTCATTCTTTTTAAAACTCATTTATCCGTTAAAAATCATAAATCAGGTGTGCATAGCATGTTTCAAACTCTCAACAACAATCAAACAAGAACATGCGAGAGAATATTCCATATGTTACTCAACCCAACTACTTAGAAATTTATTTAAGAACAATTTTTCTTTCGAAAATCGTTTTATAAAATTCTCAAGTCCCCGGTTTGAGTTTGGAATCTCAGTCCTATTCATCCAAATCCTTGGAATCGCATTCTCGTTCATTCAAATCTCTCAAACCAAGGCTCTGATACCAACATGTAACGTCTCAAATCCAGTAATAAAAATTTTCATTTAAAAACAGTTCAAATATATAAAACGAGTTACTAAATAAAACCATCCATATTAAAACTTATTATCCAACATTACAAATCGTATTTATCAAAAACATTTACAAACATTATCACGCGGAAGACTTAATTATCCAAAAAACAGTTAGGGTAAAAGAGTAAGCACAAAGCTTAGTGAGTTCCCCATAATATCACACGATCCATTCCATAACACACAATCATCAAAAGGTCTCCAGCTTACCCCGAACAACCTGGCTCTCGGGCTTTCCCCGATCCGCCTCAGCTAATAACTCACGAGCTTGCCACGTTCCATCCGTCACCGAATCAACCCATTCTTTAATCTTCGGGTGCCCAGATACGACCGGCCATGCATCATCTTTTTTCATGCAGCAACCCCAGATCAATCAACTCGTTCTTCAATCGTCGGAACGAATCCAACGACTGTCACATATAAGCACAACAGCATAAGCATACAACCTAACCCATCGGGTTTCTATCATCATCTCAATAGTCAAATAACGTAAGGCACGCCTAGCTACCATACATAATTACACACATTGATTAAGTTACCTATGCATGTAACTTCACTCATACAATAGTGAGAATACTCACCTGATCCGTAAAGCCAAGCAGTACTCTACATGCGCGTCTTCAGATCTGGCAACGCGAACTTCCTAACCAGGATAAACTCCACTTAGAACTTCCTTAACCCCAAACAAGATAAACCTCTAAGACCGGTACTCCAAACCCTCAATTCCCTAAGTTTGACAAAAAGTTAAACCGGTCAAAAAGTCAATGGTCAAAGGTTAAAGTCTACAAAAGTCAACTGGCACAGTTAGCGTTGCTAACTATGAACAGTCCAGAAATGTCCATTAAGATCTTAATCCATTCAGCGAAGGTCTTAACCCTTTCAGGGAGCTTCCAAACAGTCCCTAAATCCATAAAAATCCCAACTTTAACATATTAACACAATCACACCAATTCAAGAACAATATCTAAGTCTAAAACGGTCCAAACTAACCAAAATCACCAAAGAGAGTTTAGCTTACTCTCTAAACCATCCCAAAGGTTCTAAATCAAGGATTTAAGGCATAAAGTTCATGGATTTATCATTCTCAAAAATGGACAAACACCACAAGGGACCATTACAATAATTTAATCCATAAGAACATAATTAAATCATACGAAGAAGCATAAAAAGCATAAAGGTGAGAACTTGACTCACAATGATCTAAAAAATGTATATCTTTAAAGTTTCACCCAAGAGAAACAACTTGTAGCAACATCATCCACCTTCAAGCATCATCAAAACTCCAAAAATGCTTCCAATGAGACCAAAAATGCCAAAAATCCAACCAAGATGATCTAAAGAAATAAATGGACGATTTGGGGGCTGGAAGGACTCAAATGACGGCTGCCTTAGGGTTCCCCACTCTTAAATGTGGCACAATC
This sequence comes from Cichorium intybus, assembly GCA_023525715.1. Lineage (NCBI taxonomy): Eukaryota > Viridiplantae > Streptophyta > Magnoliopsida > Asterales > Asteraceae > Cichorium > Cichorium intybus. The sequence continues at coordinate 113,981,248 of CM042010.1, forward strand.
ATGAAAATCTAGGGTTTTGGCCCAAACAGGGCAATTAGCGTCGCTAATACCTAGATTAGCGTTTGCTAATGAGGATCGTGCAAACCACTAGACAGCTGGCAAGCATAGTATCGCGAAAAAGCAACATAGTGTCACTAAGCAACATTAGCGTCGCTAATGTGCTTATTAGCGTCGCTAATGGCCCCTCTTTACTTTTTTCTATATTTTGCTCATTTAGTCCGCGAACTTTGACTATTTAAAAACTCGAAACTTTACTTCTCGGGATTAGGGTTTTACAGTAACTCTATATTTTCCTTTATCTCTTCTGTGTCCTAACGACTTGCCATCATAAGTCTAAGTAATTATACCTTTGATTTAAGCATTTAATGGGTGTTTAAGAGTGCTTATTTAACTTAATAAACACTTTTTGACAAAAGTCTTTATTAGTTTATGTGGTGATAGAAATTAGTTTTTAAAAAAGTGATTGAATTAGTTTATTGGTGACAAAAACTATAAGGTAATAAGTTATTTTAAAAAAGTGTTTGCCTTAGCTTATATGTGCAAAATAAGCCATTTGTAGTAATAAGTCTTAAGCTGGTTTGACCTAACAACCAAATTGCACCAAAGCATCACAAGCAGCTATGCTTTTTTAATTTTATTTTTAAATTTATTAAACTCTTAGATTTTTTTTGCTTGTTTATGATAATTAACTACTATTGACATTTTACAGGTTGAAAGGCCAATAAGATAAGAGAACTATGGGCATTATGAAATTGCTACTCAAAGTAGTCAACTATCAAGTAATGGGACAAAACTGTTCAGGAACTATATCATCGTAACATGTAGTAAATGCCACAGCTTGGGCTATTATTTAACGACATGTAAAGGACAAGGTGGGTAAAATGATCAAGCAAGAAGGTCAAGATCAGATAGGTGGAGGAGGAGCTGCATTTTGAGCTTAGAGAATGTTGTTGAAATTGGAGTTTATTTTGATAGTTGCAAAATACTACTAGGGTAATGAATTGTATTTATACTTATATAATGTATTTATACTTTTAAAAACGTAAAAAAAAAATACATATTTATACTTTTTAAAATATAAAAAACACGTATTTATACGTATCTAATGTAAAAATATATTTTAGAAGTATAAATAGTATGGGTGAAAAAATGTAACCAAAGTACGTTCTTAGAAGTATACATATATATTTTAGAAGTAAAAATACATTTTTTAGAATGATAAATACATAGTTTTATGTTTTTAGAAGTATGAAATACGTTTTCAGAAGTATATATGCATTTTTATATGTTTTAAGAGCTATATATACTTTTTTAATGTATAATATGGTAACATTTGAACAGTTTGAACAAGTTCGTTGGTTATTTATATATAATTTTTTTTATTTAAATGTGAACAAAATTAATAGTTTATTACCCTCCTGTATCATTACATAATCCTATGTATACGCTATGTCAGATGTAACATACACCAACCGATAATAATGGTAATATGTGAATACTTCAAATAAGTTTGTTATCATATATGTAAAAAAAAAACTTACACAAATATGGACAAACACAAAAAATATTACCCTCTTTAATAATTATCCCTTTTACTCAAATACAAAACCGAAAAACAACATCGAGACAATCTAATAATATGAAATGTTTGATAAAACATACGGACCAACTTTGTCATTTACTAAAAAATATTTAAGTTAATTGCAAAACCTAATTCGATACAACACAAATTTTCTTAAATTTTTCTCCCAAACAATAAAAATTTAATATTAATAAAATCACCTTTCTAAAATTGCCTGATTTCACCATGCGCCACGTGATTACCCACACGGTCATACCTCTCCTGATGAGAAATTGTATTCATTCTTATTTTTTATTCATATCCATCTTTCTACCCATGTTAAATAATGACAAATGTCATATTTAATTAAAATAATAATATTTTAAGACACTTGTTATAATTTGAAATAGATAAAAACATAATAGGAATAAAAGGTAGGAATAAATACAATTTCTCTTGATGGCATGATACAATCATATATGCACTCTCGCATCAGCCGCGCCTCTTTTCTTTGGTACGGAACTACGGATTGCCATCGTGGTATGCTTTCTAACCGTCGGATTATTTTAGATCTTCCCACCTTAAATTCAACCAAACTACCCGCGCACTATATATACTCTTTTTCTCCCTCCTTTGTTTTTCAAAAGTTATCAAATTCACAATCAACTCAATCGAATTTTATCCCTCTGTTGATATTTCAGTCTGATACATGGAGTCCGGTAAAACAACTAAGGGTGCCGGAGGAAGGAAAGGCGCCGGAGAGAGGAAAAAGGCAGTGGCCAAGTCTGTTAAGGCCGGGCTTCAGTTTCCGGTCGGTAGAATCTCTAGGTATTTGAAAAAGGGTCGATACGCTCAACGAACTGGCTCTGGTGCACCGATCTATCTTGCCGCTGTTCTTGAATACCTCGCTGCTGAGGTCTGTAATCAAGTTTTCTCTGAGTTTTTGTTCTTATTGTTTCCGTTTGTTTTCTTATATTTGTTGAAATTAACAATTGATCTGTTCCCAAAATTGAATTCTAGGTTTTGGAGTTGGCCGGAAATGCAGCAAGAGACAACAAAAAGACGAGAATTAACCCAAGGCACGTTCAATTGGCGGTTAGAAACGATGAAGAATTGGGGAAGTTGCTTGCAGGTGTGACCATCGCTAGTGGAGGTGTTCTACCAAACCTCAATCCAGTTCTGTTGCCTAAGAAATCTGCAGTCGAGACTGATAAGACTCCCAAATCCCCCAAATCGACCAAAGCTTCTAAATCGCCCAAAAAGGCATAGAAATCTGCAGTTAGGGTTTAGCATAGTTTGAGTGCTTGTATGAAAATACATTATGATATATCTTTACCAAAAACTTGTTGTTTTTGGCACCATAATTAAAATGAATCATTATTCCATTATATATATTTGAATTGTTTTGTCGATGTGTTAGTCTAATAAAACTTGCCTCTTTCTCTCCGCCCCTGTTGTAAAATATGACGGATACGAATTGACTTTAGACAATATTAGCTCAATGCGGAATAGGATCAAAATTATCAAACGATAATAATCACAACGAAAGATACGAATGAAGTAAATAAAATAGAGACACGAGGATTTACGTGGAAAACCCAAATCGGGAAAAACCACGGGCGGAGGAAGCCGAGAACCAATTCACTATATTTTGTGGTGTTTACAAAATGTTTGGAGAAATATAAAAATACAAAGAGTTTATAACTCTTATGTATTAATAAGAAGATAAATAAGAAGAGAAGATGTTTTGGTGTGTTTTGTATAAATGATTTCCTAACCTATTTATAGGAAATTGGTTTGCATTCCATTGTTAACAATAAAGCTATTACATGCCATTGTTGAAAGTTTTAGCTAGCGATTGTTGAAGCAGCCCTTTTGAAGGCATATTCCACAATCTCCACATTGACTTCAAAATGGAACAAAACTTGTATACCCATTTGGTAAGGCCAACAACTCTTCAAACTCCAAAACTCCATAAAAACTGCAATCACCATATAGAGAAAAATTGATCCTGAAAAATGAAATACTTCCTCTACCACGAGCCTAATCAGGCTCAACTGCGATCAGAAATACCCATTAAGTCCAAACACAGTTTGAACTTGGATATTGGAAGACTCTTAGTGAACACATCAGCGGGATTATAATCTGTATCGATCTTTTCTATGACACAATCACCTTTTTCAATGATATCACGCACAAAATGATAACGAATATCAATGTGCTTTGTACGGTCATGAAACATCTGATCTTTAATCAAGAAGATAGCACTTTGATTATCACAGAATACTGTGGTAACCTTTATTCTATCATCGAGTTCTCTAAACAATCCCTTTAACCAAATATCTTCCTTAACTGCTTCTGTAATCGCCATATACTCTGCCTCTGTAGAAGACAGTGCAACTGTAGACTGTAACTGGGCTTTCCAACTAATAGCACAACCGTTTAGTGTAAACACATACCCTGTAATGGATCTTCGTTTATCCAAGTCTTTGCCAAAATCTGAATCAACATATCCAACCACCCCGGTGTTAGATTGTCCATAGCATAGACACATAGAAGACGTACCGCGTAGATAACGTAAGATCCACTGTACTGCTTTCCAGTGTTCTCTTCCCGGGTTCGCCATATATCTACTAACCATGCTAACTGCATAAGCCAAATCAGGGCGTGTGCAGATCATAGCATACATCAAAGATCCAACAGCACTAGAGTATGGTACGCGTGCCATGTACTCCATATCAGTCTCAGTAGTAGGACTTAAAGCGGATGATAACTTGAAATGAGCTGCAAAAGGTGTGTTGACAGACTTTGCTTCATGCATATTAAAACGTCTTAGGACTTTCTCAATGTAACCTTTTTGAGAAAGATGCAAGATCCTAGACTTCCTGTCACGAACAATTTCCATACCTAAAATTTTCTTGGCAGCTCCTAAGTCCTTCATTTCAAAATCAGCTTTCAACTGGCCTTTTAACTTCTGAATCTCCTTCATATCTTTTGCTGCAATCAACATGTCATCCACGTACAAGAGTAAGTAGATCTTTGAACCATCGTCACCTTTCTTGAAATATACGCAGCTATCATAGGTGCACCTGCTGAATTTGTGACTGGTCATGAAAGAATCGAACCTCTTGTACCATTGTCTAGGAGACTGCTTGAGGCCATAGAGAGATTTCTTCAATTTACATACGTAGTCCTCCTTGCCAGGAACTACAAAACCTTCAGGTTGTTGCATGAAAATCTCTTCCTCAAGCTCACCATTTAGGAAAGCTGTAGTAACATCTAGTTGCTCCAACTCATAATCATTTGAAACAACTAACCCCAACAATGCACGAATAGAAGTATGTTTGACTATTGGGGAATAGATGTCAGTATAGTCAACGCCTGGAATTTGACTGTAGCCTTTAGCTACCAACCGAGCTTTATATCTTGGTTTCTCGTTCGGGTTAACAGGTTCTTTGAGCTTGTAGACCCACTTGCATTTAACTGGCCTTTTCCCTTTTGGAATAGGAACTAAATCCCAAGTACCATTTCTTTGCAAGGATTCCATCTCATTATGCATAGCAATCATCCAATCACTTGAGTCTTTAGATTTGATAGCCTCATCATAATTTAGAGGCTCCGTTTCCGACTCAATATCATTAGCAACAATAAAAGCGTAAGCAACAAGTTCAGCTTCAGCATACCTCTTTGGAGGAACAATTTGTCTTCTCGGCCTATCTCTTGCAATGCTTCGAGTAGTAGCTTGTGGTTGTGAACTTGTTGTTTCTTCAACAACGACATGCTCATTTGGCGAGGAAGACTCTTGTTGCTCAACTAGACTCGGAATGGTGACGGGTGAAGTAGGAAACTTCACCTCCATTTGAGCTTTCTCTTCATTTGCTTTTGATGATGCGACTGTATCTTCTGTAGAGTCGGAAGTTTGATGAATCATAGCAGACTCGTCAAAAGTAACATCTCTTGAGATGATGATTTTATTTAGATCATTGCTCCATAACTTGTAACCTTTAACTTCTGGATTATAACCAAGAAAGACACATTTAAGTGCTCTCGGTTCTAACTTCCCATTGTCAACTCGTGCATAAGCTGGACATCCGAAAGGTTTCAGATGTGTATAATCGGCAGGTTTCCCGGACCATAACTCATACGGAGTTTTCTTCTCGATTGCTCGTGACTGTGATCGGTTGATAACATAGCAAGTAGTAGAAGCAGCCTCCGCCCAAAAAGACTTCGACAATTTGGAATTTGAAAGCATACATCTGACCTTCTCCATAATGGTGCGATTCATCCTTTCGGCTACACCAATTTGTTGAGGCGTATAGACTACCGTGCGATGTCGAGTAATGCCTTCCTTTCGGCAATAGGCATTAAACTCTTCTGAGCAAAACTCTAGTCCATTATCCGTACGAAGATACTTTACCACCAATCCTGATTGCTTTTCAACCTGAACTTTCCAGTCTCTGAAGGTAGAGAAAACGTCTCCCTTATATTTTAAGAAGAAACACCACACCTTCCTGGAGAAATTGTCAATGATAGTGAGCATATAGTTAGCTCCACCTTTAGAAGCAACTCGAGCTGGTCCCTACAAATCCGAGTGGTCCTTTCGTGGTATGGATACCACTTGCAAACCTCACTCGTTTTGCCTTGCCATATACACAGTCTTCACAGAACTCCAAATCAACAATCTTTTGTTGACCAAGTAAACCTCTTCTACTCAATTCTGACATGCCTTGAAAACTTATATGGCCAAGTCGAAGGTGCCAAAGACGGGACTGATCTGGATCAGATAGAGACTTTGAAACAACAGCAGCATCACTCGAAATTGTTTGCCCGTCAAGAAAGTAGAGGTCGGAGGTTTTTCGATTGGCTCTCAGTTTGTCGGAACCATCTTTGAACACCCTGAGAACTCCACCTTTACCGGCAAACTCGTATCCCTTTTTATCAAAGGAACTAAGAGATAACAAGTTTCTTCTGAGGTCAGGGACATATCTAATATCCCCAATGGTTCGAATTACGCCATCAAACATACGGATTCTGACTGAACCATGTCCAAGAACTGGACATGTAGTATTGTTACCCATCAACACATAGCCCTGGTTAACCTTTTCAAATGTGTAAAACCAACTTTTGTTGTGACACATATGAAAAGTACAACCAGAGTCGAGTATCCAATCACCAGTGGAATCCAGTTTATCTGAATAAACTGTCAAGAGTTCTCCATTACATTCGACCTCTGCTACATCGGCTTCACCCGAAGTGCTAGCTTGTTTACCATTTGCTGCAGCCTTCTCTTTTTCTTTATTCTTCAACTTGAAACATTCTTCAAGCACATGTCCCTTCTTGTGACAATAGTTGCAAAACTTTTGTTTGCCTTTAGATTTGGATCTGGTTCTGTTGGAAGATTGAGAAGTTCTACTTCTCTCTGTTGTTCTTCCTCTGACATTCAAACCTTCGGCTTTAGCATCATCTGAACCACCACCGGTAATATATTTCATCTTCTCTTTAGAATCCAAAGCTGTAAAGACTTCATCTAAGACAAGAGTGTCACGGCTGTAGATGATCGTATCACGAAAATGGCTATAGGATTCGGGCAACGATGACAACAAAAATAAAGCCAAGTCTTCATCTTCATATTGAACATCCATATTCTCCAAGTTATTTACTAACTCTTTGAATGTAGACAAATGTTCAGCTAGCGAGCCTCCTTCAATCATCTTGAGATTGAACAACCGTTGCTTTAGATGCAACTTGTTTGGTAAGCTCTTTGTCATCAATAACTGCTCCAACTTCAGCCACAAAGTAGTCGCTGTAACGCCAAAAACATGTTTATTATATAATTATAATAAAAGGGCAAAATGGTCGTTTTACACCAAAAGGGTAATTTAGTCTTTTTGACAGAAAAGGACTTGTTTGGTAATGATATTTTGAGTCTTGGACTTAAAATGTTATAAAAATGTGATTTTTGTCATAAGTTGTGTTATTAGTGGCAAATGTTTAAGAAATGCATCTTCAAGGACCAAATTGCAAATGTTGGAAGTATATAAGAAAAACTTGTGCAGAATTTTGGGAGTTACGGGAGTAAATTTCTTGGCTGATTTTCTGCAGAGGATTGAAGTTCTTGAAGGTGTGGAACTTGCAAGATTGGATCATAGTAATTTCAAGGGTAAATTTGGAAGTTGAAAGGTTAGTTTTTCATGTTCTTGTTAGTTATTCTTGGTGACTTTTGTAGAACTCAAAAACTGCAATTACAGTTGTGATTGAGTGTTAAGATTGATGAAATACTTCCATTAAGTCATGCTAGTAAGAGCTTAACTCAACAAAATAGAAGTAGGTTGTTATAAATGATAAAATTGAAGATTTGGGGTTGTTAAAACTAAGAACCCTAATTCTTCATATGGATGATTGAGTGTGTTTTGATGGTTAAAAACCTTGTAAAAATGTAAGGTTTTAGCCTAGGAACAAACCCCAAGTGATTAAGAACAGAAATAAGGGCTTAATGGACCAAATCTGCAAGCTACAGTGCACAAATCGCGACTGGCCAGGAGGTCTGCCCAGGCGCCAGGCGCAGTGCGCCCAGGAGCCAGGCGGGGTGCGCCCAGGCGTAGTGCGCCTCCAAGGCAGTGGCCAGGCAGAAACTTTGAAACGCTAACTTTTGCTTGGCATGTCCGATTAAGCTCAAATTTGAACCATAGGACCGTTATGGTCTGAAAAGTTTGGGAAAATTTTTAGATTGAGTTTCCGACCCCTCGGGGGCACTGTAGACCGATCCGAATGCCTCGGTGAATAGTAAAATTCATATAAAGTTAGTAAACGGAAAGTTTATTAACTAGACATTGTTTATAACAATGTTTTATTGAACTCTAGTGTATTAGAGTTAATTGAAATGAGTATTAACCTATAATCATTTTGAAAATGAATGAAATTATAGGTTCGGGACAAAATCATACAGACTTCATTTCAAAGCAAGGAACGATTAACGCTAGTTGTAGCAAGCCTTCAGGTGAGTAATCTCACTGTTATCTGTTGTGGTAAATGTTATACGAGCAGCTGCAGATGAATATGATTTGAGGGACAGAAATGATAGATTTTCATAATTTAAGATATGACAAGACCAGATAAGCCGTGAGTCTATTATAGACAAGAACGGAACTGTGAGTCAATATATCTATGTAAACTGTTATATAGACAACAGCGGGATTACCCGTGAGTCTAGGCAACAGCGGGCTAACCCGTGAGCCGCAGTTTATTTCGATGAGCCAGATTTATATAGACAACAGCGGGCTAACCCGTGAGTCTAGGCAACAGCGGGCTAACCCGTGAGCCATGGCAACAGCGGGCTAACCCGTGAGCCACATTTGATCTTTTATTGTGTGATAATACATGTTTGACTTTGTATAGAGAAATTTTATTCTTATACATGTTATTATTCGTTTGATTACTCATTGGGCTTTATAGCTCACAGTTTTATTGATATGTCCCTGCAGGTGAGCGTGACCCTGCTAAGGGAAAAGATAAAGTCCGTGACTGAGTACTTAGTATTTGAAGTAACGACCCGGCTTGAAGAATGTATAATATTATGTATTGTACTTTGTGATACACTTGTACTCGTATTTTGTTAAGTAATACCCCATACTTATGGTTTTTATTGTAAAATATTTGGTTTGTAAAACAAAAATTTTTGGGGTGTTTTTGTTAATAAGTCGGGTGTTACAAGTTGGTATCAGAGCCGTGGTTTAAGTGAACTAGGTGTCTTAGATTAGTTCCCTGGACTTAAACCTTGAGAGAAACACAGATAAATGGACTGTTATATATATATATATATATATATATATATATATATATATATATATATATATATATATATATATATATATATAGGTTGTTACTATATATGTAATCTAATGGTTTGCTGAAATTTTGAAGTATGAGAAATACACGAAGCAATCCTACTGTTGCGAATTCACGTGGAACTGCAAGAAGTGGACCAGCTAGGTCACGTGGCTCTGTTGGACAAAGAGCACCAGCAAGGGAACCGGTGGGACAAAATCCACCTGATATACGAGCCATTGTGGAAGAAGTGGTTAGGTAGATGATGCCTGCATTATCGAATAATCCCAACCCAAGTGCAAATCCAAATCCTACTGAAGAGGCTGTAAAAAGTGTTCATGACGGGCAGCCAGAAAATGAAAGCCAGGGAGAAAGTCGTGCCCGGGCAGCAAAAGAAACTCAAGGTGGGGAAGCTTCAGCAAGGAAAGTTGGGTGTACTTATAAATCGTTCCTTGGTTATAAACCAAAGGAATTCTCGGGGACAGATGATCCAGTCAAAGCTATGGAATGGATCATGCATATGGAAAAGGTGTTCCGAGTAAGTAAGTGTGCGGATGAAGATAAAGTGGAATTTGCCACGAACCAACTTACAAGTGGCGCACTACATTGGTGGCAAACTTACTATAAATCACTGGATCTTGATTCGTCCCAATCGATACAATGGGAGCAATTCAAGACAAAGTTTAATGAAGAATATTGCTCGGAAGTAGCTATTCAGAAGTTGGAGGATGAATTCCTGCATTTGGAACAGGGTTCCCGATCTGTCGAGGAATATACTCTTAGCTTTCTGGAGAAAGCTAGGTTTGCGGAGCACCATATCTACACTGAAAAGAGAAAGATCGACAAGTATGTTCGGGGGTTGACAACCCGAATTAGAGAAATTGTGCAACCGTTGAAACTAACTACCTTCCGACAAGTGGTAGATCGAGCCACAGAAAGAGAAACAGAATTGAAGCGGCAGGAAGATGAAAAGAAAGTTATGGAAACGAAACGAAAGGCGGAAGACCAAGGTTGGACGCCTCAGAAAAAGTCACAACAATCCGGTTCTAAGGGAAAGGGCCAGAAAGATGAAGGAAGGTGGTGCGAAAAATGCAGAAAAAGGCACACGGGCAGTTGTCGCAGTGATACTGGGTCAGTTAGCTGCCGAAATTGTGGAAAGACGGGTCATTCTACACGGGACTGTCGGGCGGACCGTAGGTGTTTCCAATGCGGGGCTACGGATCATATTCGCCTAAATTGTCCCCAACTGAAATCTGGTGTATACAGCGAAAGGCCCAGGGATGATCAAGTGGGAAATAAAGAAGAGCCGAAGAACAGGGGACGACCAGTGGCCTCACGAGCGTTCCAGATTGTAACACCCGACTTTTTAAACAAAAACACCCCTGAAAATTTTTTCATTTAAAACACAGGTTTCAATACATAAAACCATAACAAGGGGTATATTTTAATAAAAACGGGTACAAGTGTATCAAGGAGAGTATAAAATACCATAACTCCTTTAAAGCCGGGCTGCTACTGACAGCATCTACGAGTCCCGCTTCAAAGTCACGGACTCTACCTTGTCCCCTATCAGTATCATGCTAACCTGCAGGGACAGTAACAAACGGTATGAGCTACAAAGCTCAGTGAGTAATCAAATCTACAAATAACATGTATTAAATACAATCATGTATTTGTCTGGATATCGAATCCAAACTCCTAGCCTTACTGGCTGACCGAATATTTCTTAGGATTTCACATCCTAAATTATAGTCTTACAGACTATAATATAATAACCTGAATTTATCAATCCACGTCAGTTATTTGCACGTATAATCATATACAACTATTTCTATCCCATATCTCTTAGTCACATCGGATTGCATCATATATCATGGCTAACAGCCGCACCCTGTGTCATAGCTATATAAGCTGCACCAAAACATTATCAATATACAATTCATAGCCCGCAGGCTGCACCAGCTGGGTTTGATAACCCGATATCATAGCCAAAAGGCCGCACCATGTACCTGTAACAAAATCATAGCCAAACAGGCTGCACCATGTACCTGTAACAAAATCATAGCCAAACAGGCTGCACCAATTATCATAGCCCGAAGGCTGCATCGGAGACATAGCCCGAAGGCCGCACCGGAGTCATCGCCCGAAGGCCACATCGGAGACATAGCCCGAAGGCCGCACCGGAGTCATCGCCCGAAGGCCACATCGGAGACATAGCCCGAAGGCCGCACCGGTTGGATATACAATCCAAAAATCATTGCCCGTAGGCCGCACCCATTGGATATAAAATCCAGAATTAGTTATGGCTCACGGATTAGCCGCTATTGCCTAGACTCACGGTTCCGTTCTTGTCATCGTAATGACTCACGGCTTATCCGGTCTTGTCTCTTCAAACGTATCTTTTTCGTCCCACAATCAGTTTCAACCTGTAACAACTCAATCATCATATATCACATATGGTATCAGTGAGATTACTCACCTGAAGGTTTGCTACGACTAGCTCTTAGCGGTTCTTGCCTTTCAATGTGTTTCGCGAGATCTTGTCCCGTACCTATAATTCATTCATTTCCACAATGATTATAGGTTAATAATCATTTTAATTGATTCTAATGCATACGAGTCTAATATAGAACCAATTCCAAGCAATAACCATTCTTATAAAATTTCTAAAATACGTCCCGAAATACGCGTATTCTGCTACAGTACTTTCGGGAGGTCGTATACGTATTCCGACAATTTTTTATGAAGTTTCATACCATATTAGACCTATGTTTAAAATTTCAGGTCAAACGGACAAGCCTAGCATCAATTTTCAAAATTGAGCCAAACCTTAACAGAGAGCATGAAAAATCTGATCATTTTCCATGCAGCGCAGGATCGCGACCCTATCTCCATGGGGATCGCGTCCCTACGGATCGCGACCCTATCTCCATGGAGATCGCGTCCCTACGGATCGCGACCCTATCTCTATGGAGATCGGGACCCGATCTTTGCTGGACAGACCAGAATTGCGATTTTTATGCTACAAACTCCCAATTTCTCTTATTAAGCCCTTAATACTCGACTTAATGATTAGGGATTGTTCTAGGACCAAAACCTTTGACTAATAACACGTTTTTATCCATTAAAAACACCTTAATCACACCAATTCATGATTTAGGGTTCTTGAGCAACAACTCAATTTACCAACAATAGCAATGTACTTTGCTATTTTTAACATATGTTCTTACTAATTGAACATGCTTAAGCCCAGAAATCATATAAACATCATGGATTATGGCTGAAATCATAAATTCCCGTCCACTCCATTAAGACTCACCAAGAACACACAAAAGCTTGGATAGAAATCAAGTTACTAACCTTAAATTGTTTAGGAATCACCCATTCCAAACCTTGATTCCAATTCCTTGCCTCAAGCTTCATGATCTTCCAGAAATTTCTCTCCAAAATCCACTCCCGTAGCTGCACAATGAGCTGGTCAAAGAGGAGAGTCAAACTCTCTATATTTATACTCCAAAAATTTACATTTTTGGTCCTAAAGTTCCATTTCTTGAACTTTGTCCACAAAATCAAGTTTTATTACAATAAAACTTCCATTTCTTACATTTTGGCCACAACCAACAATATTTTTACATAATTGGTCGTTGACTTGGTCAAATGACCAAAATACCCTTTTTCGGTAAAACGACCAAAAATCAGTTTTTATAACATTTTAAGTCCAAAACTCAAAATATTATTTCAAACCAAATACTTTTCTGTCCAAAAGACCATTTTACCCTTACAAGGTAAAATGACCAATTTACCCTTTTATTATAATTATATAATGAAGTATCTTGGCGTTACACAGATGACTGTGGAAGAAGCCCGTGAGAAGACGGATGTGGTGACAGGTATTTTCACTCTAAATACCATACCTGTATATGTTATTTTTGATCCGAGAGCCACTCACTATTTTGTATCAGAATCTTTATTACCTCTCTTGAATGTACCTTTAACCCCGATGGATGAAAGCTTAGAAGTAGCTATAGCAGACGGCCGATATGTCTGGGTTTCCGAACATATGGAAGGTTGTCAGCTTAAAATCTACGGGACCGTTTTCCCTATAGATTTGAAGCCGATGACTACCAACGAATTTGGTGTAATTGTGGGAATGGATTGGTTAGCAACGAATTATGCTAACGTGGATTGCAGAAATAAAAGTATTACAGTGTTATCACCGGAAGGGGAATGGATGAAAATTCAAGGTGAACGACCTCGGTTACGAATTCCAGTTATCTCCTTTGCTCAAGCCCGAAGCTGTATCAGTAAAGGAGGGATGTCCTATTTGGCTTATGTGTCGGTAGCTCAACCGATTAAAGTGGGGGTAGCGAATGTGAATGTGGTGAACGAGTTCCCAGATGTGTTTCCAGACGAACTTCCAGGGTTGCCACCAGATCGACAGGTTGAGTTCACGATTGAACTGATTCCGGGAGCTGCACCTGTTGCTCGAGCTCCATACCGTTTAGCACCTTCAGAGATGGTGGAACTGCGAAAGCAACTGGAAGAATTACTAGACAGGGGTTTCATCAGACCGAGTACATCGCCTTGGGGATCCCCTATTTTGTTTGTCAAGAAGAAAGATGGGTCAATGCGCATGTGCATTGACTATCGGGAGTTAAACAAGATCACGGTGAAGAACAAGTACCCGCTACCCAGAATAGATGATTTGTTCGACCAGCTACAAGGCGCGTCCTACTTTTCCAAGATTGATCTGAGGTCAGGATACCACCAGTTGAAGATAAGGGAGTCAGACATTCCGAAGACAGCTTTCCGAACGAGATACGGTCATTATGAGTTTTTGGTGATGCCTTTTGGGTTAACCAATGCTCCAGCCGTATTCATGGATCTTATGAACCGGGTGTGCCGACCGTTCCTTGATACCTCGGTGATAGTGTTTATAGATGACATCTTGGTGTATTCAAGAAGTCAAACCGAACATGAAGTGCACCTGCGACAAGTATTGGAGTTGCTTCGACGAGAAAAGTTGTATGCTAAATTCTCCAAGTGTGAATTCTGGTTAAGAGAAGTCCAATTCCTTGGCCATGTAATCAATGCTGAAGGGGTGAAAGTAGATCCAGCAAAGATTGAAGCCGTGATGAAATGGGAACCGCCTAGAAGTCCCACTGAAGTAAGAAGTTTTCTTGGTTTGGCAGGCTATTACAGAAGATTTGTCGAGAACTTCTCCTCGATAGCTGTCCCGTTGACCAAGTTGACTAAGAAAGGTGAAAATTTTACTTGGGCTAAAGAGCAGCAAGAAGCATTCCAGAAACTGAAACAAGCTTTATGTGAAGCACCGGTGTTAGTACTACTACAAAGCGGAGAAGAGTATGTAATCTACAGCGATGCTTCAAGAATCGGCCTTGGGTGTGTTTTAATGCAAAAAGGTCGAGTCATAGCTTATGCGTCCCGCCAATTAAAAGATGCTGAAAAGAAGTATCCAGTTCATGATTTGGAATTAGCTGTGGTGGTTCTAGCGTTGAAGTTGTGGAGACATTATTTATATGGTGTAAAGTTTGTTATTTACACTGATCATAAGAGCCTGAAGTATCTTTTTGACCAGAAAGAGCTCAGCATGAGACAGCAAAGGTGGATGGACCTGTTGAAAGACTTTGACTGTGAAATCCAGTACCACCCTGGTAAGGCGAATGTGGTGGCAGATGCTTTAAGCCGAAAAGATGCTCCTCTGAAAGTTACATCCGCGTGCATGGGTGTAGTGAGCCGGTTACCAGGATTGATTCGTTTGGCACAAGAGGAAGCGTGTAAGCCGGAGAATGTAAAAAGTGAAAGAATGGTTGGATACTTGAAGCATCTGGAAGAAAATACTCAGAAATTGAAGACATTCAGAGGACGTGTGTGGGTCCCAAAACAGGGAGAGGCACGGAATTTGCTTCTAGAAGATAGCCATTATAGCCGATATGCAGTTCATCCGGGTAGTACCAAGATGTATCGGACGTTAAAACCGATGTATTGGTGGCCTGGAATGAAAAGAGATGTTGGAAGATTTGTGGAAAAATGTTTGACTTGTTTGCAAGTTAAGTCAAACCATCAGAAACCGTATGGAGAAATACAGCCATTGCCGATTCCAGAGAAGAAATGGGACCATATTACCATGGATTTTGTAACAAAGTTGCCGCAGACACCGCGAGGTTATGATTCTATATGGGTGATTGTGGATCGATTGACCAAATCGGCACAGTTCATACCATATAAAGAAAAGTACATAGTAGATCAACTGGCGAAAATCTACATTGATGAAGTGATTTGTCGGCATGGACTTCCAGCATCGATAGTATCGGACCGAGATAGTAGGTTTACTTCTCATTTTTGGCAGAGTCTTCAAGAACAACTGGGTACGAAAGTACTTATGAGTACCGCATATCACCCGCAGACTGATGGTCAAAGTAAAAGAACGATCCAAACTTTGGAAGATATGTTGAGAACTTGTGTCATTGACTTCGGTGGAAGCTGGGAAGATCATTTGCCTTTAGTAGAATTCGCGTACAATAACAGCTATTGTAACGACCCAAAAATTTTGAATTTATATTCGAGAAAATAATTAAGGGAAAGATTAAAATATTTTGAAAATTTTAAAATAATTTATTGGGAATTGTAGCAAAATTCCAAGAGTTTAGAGAAAAATGGTTAAAAAGGGGTAATTTGGTCATTTTACCAGAAAAGGGTAAAATGGTCTTTTGATCCATTAATAAGACCATTATGTAAGATAATATGTATTTGTGAAGCAATAATGTAAGAAATAAAAGTTTATGTGAAATTTGGAGTTTTACCGCGTGAATAGTGAAATTTGGACAAAAAGGGCAAATTGGTCATTTGACCAAATGTGGAAATTACTATAAACTTTATTTATGATTTAGGACTAAAAATGCAAGAATTATAGTTCCAAGTGGTCAAAATAAGTGTTAGTGTCAAAAGTCCAAAGAATGCAAGCTTAGGGACCAAAAATGCAAAATTTTTATAAATAAAAATAAACCTAAAAGAGTGATTTATCACTCTTTCTCCAGAACTTGGTAGAGACATCGAGAGAGGAGAAGAAGATACGGGAAGAAGCAAGAATTCAGGAGGTTTTACAAGAAATTTAAGAAGTTATTGAAGAATTCTAAGAAAACAAGGTAAGAAAATCCTACTATTCATCATCTTCTTCACATGGAACCTGGAAATTCGTGAGATGAAGATCATGGAATGTTTCCAGGAGTTCATCTCCATCAAGTTAGACTAAAGTAACAAGTAGATACACATGAATTTTAAAGAGTTATTGAAGTTTTGGTAAAATCCATAGAAATGGGTTTGAGCTCAAGAACCCTAGAAATTGGGTTTATGGGTTTGAAACTGATTTCCATTGATTTAGCAAGTTCAAAGGGTCATAAAGAGTGTAAGAAATCAGTTCTAAACTTAAAAATCAAATAAAATGGTTTTTGGTTAAAAATGGGCATTACGGGAATGTTTTAAGCCTTGGAATGGAATTGATGATTCCATGGTTTAAAACTACAAGTAAGCTGCTATTTTAGGCCTAAAAATGACCTTAAAATGATTAAGATACGTATTAAGGACTTAACCCTCGGACTAAAGGATCTGCAGCACAAAAATCAGCAAAGGAAAGAAGTCCCAGGAGGAGCACGAGTCGTGCTCCCCATAGAGTAAAAATGGCACGAGTCGTGCCAACCTCCTGAGTGAATTTAGTCCATTTTTGAGTTTGGAACTTGATGCTAGACTTGTCTGATTGGTCTATAATTCATACCATAGGTTTAAAATGGTATGAAAACACATGTAAAATTGTTAAATTGAGAATACGACCTCCCGAGGATACTGTAGTAAAATACGTACAATATACGAGTTAATTAAAATTAGTTAATTAAAGGTTAGACACTTGTCTTGACCCTTAATGATAAAACAAGAACTCTAACATGTTATAGAGTCAATTAGAATGTAAATTAATGTACCAAGTACTATATATATAGGTGCAAGTCAAGTAGTCGCACACCGAAAGGGTAAAGAACCGAGGGACGTCTAGACAACCTTTCAAGAGTTATAAGGTGAGTACATGTAGTATTTTTACCCATTCTGGGGTACATGGCAAGTAAGTATTTTCAAGATTTCTTATAAAATTTCTATATGTGAAATTATATGCAAGAGTATTAGTTCTAAATTGTGGTGAAAGTATATTGCTATATTTAAAGTGTGTTTTGGTCTATGAACCAAATTATGTGAAAGTATATTTTGATTTCAAGTTATATGTGTTTTCAAGTATGAATGGCATATAGCCACAAGATGTTTAAAAAGTATGTTTTGGTTACAAACTTTAATTGTTTTGAGTATGAATGGCATATAGCCATAAGATGCTGAAAAGTATGTTTTGGTATAAAGCTTAGCATGTTAGAAAAATATGTTTTTAAACATATGATTATTATGTGTTGCAAGCTATATTTGGCATCTAGCCATAAAGACATAGAATAATGAAGTTTGGCACCTAGCCATAAGTTATGTTTATGAGAAATATTTAAGCAAGCAGCAAGTATTTTGTATGACTGGAAATTGTAGTAAGCAGCGTTAGTAAGGGAACAATGTTCCAACCTTCCCGGGTTAGGTAAGGGGTCTACTGGGGGCAAGCCCCATCGCGAAGTAGATCGCCTCAGCACTTCTATGGTGAGGATTGATCCGTTCTTTCTAGCCATAGAGACTTGGGGTATCACTTATAGTGATTAAAGCCCTAAGTATAAAAATCCAGCAAGCTTATAAAACCAGTCAAAGAAAGTAAGAAAGAAGTTATTTTTTTTAATAAAGTATGTTATGAAATGAATTTGGAAAGTAAAAGAGTTATAGTATGTTACTACTATATATTGTGAAATGTATTATTTTGTAAAGCATGTTATGAAATGATTTCGAGAAATAAAAAGTTATAGTATGTTATTACTATAAAGTTTTGACAGGAGTTTTATGTTATAAATTTTATAAAAAGTTGGAAGAAATAAGTTAGTGGTTTGAGTCTAAAACTCATGTAACTCACGAGACATTATTGTCTTACGTATTCTATTTTTATGCCATGTATTCCAGGTTAAATGCTATGCTATAATTGGATGAAGTTTAGCTGGAGTGGAGCTCACATAGCTCCTATATTGGACTTAAGGTTAAATCCTTTCTTGCTTACTATGGTTAGATTGATATGAGTTTGTACACCCATAGTTTTTAAAAATGTAAATAATCGGTTTTTGATAAACCGTATTTTTGTAATCATGTATTTATACGAAAAACCATAGTATTTGCAAACAGTAGAAACGGGGTGTCACAAGTTGGTATCAGAGCCATAGTTTAAGCGAATTAGGATTGGCTTGTTCCACTCCTAGGCTTAAACTCATGCTATAGAAATGTTAGTTATTGAAAATATACTATATGGTGTCTTAACCGATTAAGACATTCTGCATTTTTTAAAAATATGTAGTTATATAACACTAAGAAGTGTTAAGTTAACGTTTAAAGTAAGCAAAGATTTGACCGTTAGGAAAATTATATGATGTTTTCCATAACCGTCTAAATTTATTAAAGATTATGTTTATAAAACAGTAAGATTTTAGTAGTGATTATCGTGTACTTATAATAGTGTTAATATGTCAAAGGAACCAGTGTCCCATGAAACCTTGTGGTAACAGCAGAATCAATATGTATAGGTGATTATGGTAATATGGGCCCGTATTATCATAATCACAGGATATGTATTGGGACTGGTGGGATCGTAAAGGAATTGTGGTAATCTGGTGGGTAAGAATTTTGAAGAAAGTAGTAAGGATAACATAGGAGTTATATGCCTATGTAACAAGAACAAGTAAGATTATAAGTATTAAAAGATAATACAGTGGAAATATACCACTTAGTATGGTAAAGTAAAAGAAATAATTTGATAATTAATATTAATAGACAGATTGAAAAACATTAAAGTATGTGCCTGCATAGGCGAGAGGAGGTACAAATAAGAACAATATGGAGAAGAAACATGGGTATTGATTACCCGTACGAGAATTTGTAAGACTCTTACATAAAGAATAAAAATTACCAGCAGGAGGTATTAATAATATACAAATTTCTATAAAAGGAGTGTCCAAATATTGGATAAGGGAACAAGTTGTAAAATTTAGTGATGAGTCAAGTAAAGTGACAAGCAGCAAGATAAGTGAAGAGTAAAAGAAGATGAAGAATGAGGAATGATCGGTACAAAAGGCCGATAACCTCGTTGTGCATAGTCGAAAAGAAAGAAATTTAAGTAAAGCAAGGATAATATACTTTGTTTATTACAACATAAGCACATGAAAACCATATTGAGATGGTTATATTTACATGTAGACTTGAAAATTGTTGGAGCGAAACGGCTTGAAAAAAAAAGTGGTATTCAAATGAAGATGCACACACCATGATGTACCCGAATAGAAGTAATATTACTATAAGTAAATATGGAATCGATGTCTGCAAAGAATATTACTTAATGTAAAGTAGTAGCAGACTGTTACCACCTGTAAGTTATGACATGTAAGTTATGACAGGTGTTGTAATGTGTAAGGCGATTAAGGAAATTCTTGGTTGTCTCTAAGGAACTTTTCATGACAAAAGCTGGAATCTAATCAAAGTTGGGAGTTGACAAGCTTGTAGATTGAAGGTAGAGCATGCTTACCCGACAAAAATAGAAAACAGTTTGAATGACAAATTGTTAATTTAACTCTTGAAAGAAGAATGTTAAAAGTTGTCCCTTATAATGTTAAGATATTGGTTATTTGGAATTAAATTCCGCAATCAAATGAAAGAAGTATAAGAAGAAATACCGGTAATAAAATGGTATAATGACGTATGTTAATTGGAGAAAACCAAAAGCACGTAAGTAAGACGACTAAAAGTTATCATCATTACGATGTGAAGAGCAATAATAAATGTCTAAATAAGTATTAGACAAAGAATCAAAGACACGATAAAAAATTTTAATAAACAGACAGGAAGTTATTACTTCCGAATAGAAATGATGGGTAAAGGAATCCAAAGATTGTGGGAAATGGTCAGTACATAACTAGTAGCCATGAAATACAAAGAAATGTATATATGTTTATACGTGTTTAAAAATATAAGTGAATGAGTAAGTTTTAGAACTTATACAAAGTATACAAATGGTTATGAAACAAGTATTCTAATTAGGATACTACAAGGTATGAAGCAAAAGAGTAAAATAAGGTATTGGGTATATTGCCTCGAAATACAAAAGAATGAAAAATAATGAGGAAATAAATGATAGTTGTGTATCACCTAAAGATACATAAGAAGTAAGTTTTATATGAAGTATAATAATATAAAGAAATAAATAGTGTAAAGCAATGGAATTTAAAAGAAAGAATAACAAAATGTGTTAGGCATGTAGCCTTATAACACATGACAGAAATGGTAAAAGATGTAGAGGCAAGAAAATTATTGTTTTAGCATTAGCTATAACAAGTAAAGAATAATGAGAAGTAATGGTAATTGAAGGTTATGTCAAGAATTCGTCATGGGACGAAAATGTTAAAAATATCTAGTTGAGTTCTTAAACCAAGAGAGAACCAAGTATATACATATGTGTATATTATGCAACTAAGAACTTGTAAGAATATGTCAAGAAGTTAATGAATGTGGTTTATGAAACATAAATACACCACAAGATAATAATATTATGAAAAGTGTAGTAAGTGTGGGAATGTAAATTATTGTATGTAACATGTATGAAGTCCCATAAGTGAATTAAAGACAAATTTCGAATCAATCATGGTAAACAATTTAAATACCGTGAGGAAAGAGTAAGCAGAAGATCAGGTGCTAAACTAAGCACTAATGTGAAAAATAGAATTGGCAAAGAAGTACTAAAATATAAAGTATAAATATGAGAAGGATACGTGGAGTATCCAAAAAGGAAAGAAAAGTATACTTGTAAAAATATTGTACAAAAATTTAAGAAATGAGAAAGACATGTTTATACGAATAAGTAATGAGTAATGAGATCGAAATCTCATAAAAGAAGATGAAAGAAATATCTAAGTTGATTATATGTTGAAAATGACAGTAATACAAGTCAAGAATGATACAAACCAAATATTAGAGAAGGTAATACATATATTGTACATGAAATGAGTAAAAAATATGTGAAAAATGATTTTCTTAAAAGTGTGAATCGAGGAGGAAGTTGACCAAAATAATAGAACAACTTCAACAGTAAAACTGTACAAGTTTATAAGGTTAAATATGGTGTATTATACATAGAAAGAAATTTAATGATGTTTAATTGTTAAAATAAAAAGCAGTATATCGTTTCAACACTTTCAAAACCAGATAAGTAGATTCTCGTTAGCAATATGATGACTCGACAGATTCTGTCCCAATATGAAAAGTAAGAATGTGAAGTGTAACAAGAAGGAGGAAATACATCCTTTATAAATAATAGTGATTCAATAGTGGGAAATAGAGATAAAGAAGAATAAACTGAAGTTTAAAAGTTTTAAAAAATAAATGTAAGAGAAATAAGATGTTGTAAAACTTCTGTAAGAAGAAATAACAGTGAATTGTCTAGGAAGTCACGAATGAGTAAAGAAATAAGAAGAAAAGACGGGTGAAGATGAATAAGCAATATTAAATGAAGGTGAAAAAATTTCTTAAGTAAAATGTCCATTAAGGGACAAAATTTATACCAGGAAAAGATTTTGGTGTATTTATAAATTTATAAAAAAAATACGAGACATATATAATCATGTTTAATGGTATTGGAATTTTTAAGTAAAAATGTTGTGAGTATAATCTCACATGTTTTAATAAAGATATGAGGAGAATTATAAAGTAGATTGCTATTAATGATAAAGTATTGAAGTATGAAACTATTTTGTAAAATAAGTTTACAAGAGATTGTATATAAATGAAATGATGTAGAAAGGAAAGTAACTAGAATGAAGAGTATGAAACATGAATGAACGATTAAAAGGTTGAGAAAGCAGATAAAATAACCAAAATGATATTTTGGTTAACAGGGATGATACAAAGTTTTAAAGAAATTATGCTAATCCTTTATAAAGGATTGGAAGCAAGAACAGTTAAGAACTGATTACAGAATCAAAAACAACTAAAGAATAAAAGATTAAAAGATAAAATAATGAATTATATGATTATGTGTTGGTAAGAAGAAACTGCGGAGAACGTTTGAAAAGGAGGGGAAGTGATTCCTTTTAGTAATTGTGCGATGATTCCGAGGACGGAATCCCAATAAGGGGGAGGTAGTTGTAACGACCCAAAAATTTTGAATTTATATTCGAGAAAATAATTAAGGGAAAGATTAAAATATTTTGAAAATTTTAAAATAATTTATTGGGAATTGTAGCAAAATTCCAAGAGTTTAGAGAAAAATGGTTAAAAAGGGGTAATTTGGTCATTTTACCATAAAAAGGGTAAAATGGTCTTTTGATCCATTAATAAGACCATTATGTAAGATAATATGTATTTGTGAAGCAATAATGTAAGAAATAAAAGTTTATGTGAAATTTGGAGTTTTACCGCGTGAATAGTGAAATTTGGACAAAAAGGGCAAATTGGTCATTTGACCAAATGTGGAAATTACTATAAACTTTATTTATGATTTAGGACTAAAAATGCAAGAATTATAGTTCCAAGTGGTCAAAATAAGTGTTAGTGTCAAAAGTCCAAAGAATGCAAGCTTAGGGACCAAAAATGCAAAATTTTTATAAATAAAAATAAACCTAAAAGAGTGATTTATCACTCTTTCTCCAGAACTTGGTAGAGACATCGAGAGAGGAGAAGAAGATACGGGAAGAAGCAAGAATTCAGGAGGTTTTACAAGAAATTTAAGAAGTTATTGAAGAATTCTAAGAAAACAAGGTAAGAAAATCCTACTATTCATCATCTTCTTCACATGGAACCTGGAAATTCGTGAGATGAAGATCATGGAATGTTTCCTTGAGTTCATCTCCATCAACTTAGACTAAAGTAACAAGTAGATACACATGAATTTTAAAGAGTTATTGAAGTTTTGGTAAAATCCATAGAAATGGGTTTGAGCTCAAGAACCCTAGAAATTGGGTTTATGGGTTTGAAACTGATTTCCATTGATTTAGCAAGTTCAAAGGGTCATAAAGAGTGTAAGAAATCAGTTCTAAACTTAAAAATCAAATAAAATGGTTTTTGGTTAAAAATGGGCATTACGGGAATGTTTTAAGCCTTGGAATGGAATTGATGATTCCATGGTTTAAAACTACAAGTAAGCTGCTATTTTAGGCCTAAAAATGACCTTAAAATGATTAAGATACGTATTAAGGACTTAACCCTCAGACTAAAGGATCTGCAGCACAAAAATCAGCAAAGGAAAGAAGTCCCAGGAGGAGCACGAGTCGTGCTCCCCATAGAGTAAAAATGGCACGAGTCGTGCCAACCTCCTGAGTGAATTTAGTCCATTTTTGAGTTTGGAACTTGATGCTAGACTTGTCCGATTGGTCTATAATTCATACCATAGGCTTAAAATGGTATGAAAACACATGTAAAATTGTTAAATTGAGAATACGACCTCCCGAGGATACTGTAGTAAAATACGTACAATATACGAGTTAATTAAAATTAGTTAATTAAAGGTTAGACACTTGTCTTGACCCTTAATGATAAAACAAGGACTCTAACATGTTATAGAGTCAATTAGAATGTAAATTAATGTACCAAGTACTATATATATAGGTGCAAGTCAAGTAGTCGCACACCGAAAGGGTAAAGAACCGAGGGACGTCTAGACAACCTTTCAAGAGTTATAAGGTGAGTACATGTAGTATTTTTACCCATTCTGGGGTACATGGCAAGTAAGTATTTTCAAGATTTCTTATAAAATTTCTATATGTGAAATTATATGCAAGAGTATTAGTTCTAAATTGTGGTGAAAGTATATTGCTATATTTAAAGTGTGTTTTGGTCTATGAACCAAATTATGTGAAAGTATATTTTGATTTCAAGTTATATGTGTTTTCAAGTATGAATGGCATATAGCCACAAGATGTTTAAAAAGTATGTTTTGGTTACAAACTTTAATTGTTTTGAGTATGAATGGCATATAGCCATAAGATGCTGAAAAGTATGTTTTGGTATAAAGCTTAGCATGTTAGAAAAATATGTTTTTAAACATATGATTATTATGTGTTGCAAGCTATATTTGGCATCTAGCCATAAAGACATAGAATAATGAAGTTTGGCACCTAGCCATAAGTTATGTTTATGAGAAATATTTAAGCAAGCAGCAAGTATTTTGTATGACTGGAAATTGTAGTAAGCAGCGTTAGTAAGGGAACAATGTTCCAACCTTCCCGGGTTAGGTAAGGGGTCTACTGGGGGCAAGCCCCATCGCGAAGTAGATCGCCTCAGCACTTCTATGGTGAGGATTGATCCGTTCTTTCTAGCCATAGAGACTTGGGGTATCACTTATAGTGATTAAAGCCCTAAGTATAAAAATCCAGCAAGCTTATAAAACCAGTCAAAGAAAGTAAGAAAGAAGTTATTTTTTTTAATAAAGTATGTTATGAAATGAATTTGGAAAGTAAAAGAGTTATAGTATGTTACTACTATATATTGTGAAATGTATTATTTTGTAAAGCATGTTATAAAATGATTTCGAGAAATAAAAAGTTATAGTATGTTATTACTATAAAGTTTTGACAGGAGTTTTATGTTATAAATTTTATAAAAAGTTGGAAGAAATAAGTTAGTGGTTTGAGTCTAAAACTCATGTAACTCACGAGACATTATTGTCTTACGTATTCTATTTTTATGCCATGTATTCCAGGTTAAATGCTATGCTATAATTGGATGAAGTTTAGCTGGAGTGGAGCTCACATAGCTCCTATATTGGACTTAAGGTTAAATCCTTTCTTGCTTACTATGGTTAGATTGATATGAGTTTGTACACCCATAGTTTTTAAAAATGTAAATAATCGGTTTTTGATAAACCGTATTTTTGTAATCATGTATTTATACGAAAAACCATAGTATTTGCAAACAGTAGAAACGGGGTGTCACAGCTATCATTCCAGCATTCAGATGGCCCCGTATGAAGCCTTGTATGGAGCACCGTGCCGTACTCCGACCTGCTGGACTGAAGTTGGAGAAAAGCCGTTGGCTGGACCCGAAATTGTAGCACAGACTGAAGAAAAGATCAAACTGATACGCGAAAACTTGAAGGTAGCTCAGAATCGGCAGAAACAGTATGCAGACAAGCGGGTGAAACCGATAAAATTCCAAGTAGGAGATATGGTTATGCTCAAAGTATCCCCTTGGAAGGGCTTAATCCGTTTTGGGAAGAAAGGGAAGTTGAGTCCTCGCTTTATTGGACCTTTCCGTATATCCCAAAGGGTTGGAGCCGTGGCGTATCGATTGGAATTACCTGATGAACTACATGGTATACATGATGTATTCCATGTGTCCCATTTGAGGAAAACGTTGTTTGATAAGTCTCAACATATACCTCTTGCTGAAATTGAGGTGGATGAAAAGCTGAGATACCCGGAACAACCCGAGCGGGTGCTAGACCGCAAGATAAGACAACTTAGAAACAAGAAGATCAGCATGGTGAAAGTACTGTGGCGTCATCACAAGGGTTCCGACATGACGTGAGAGACCGAAAGTGAGATGAGGGAGAAATATCCTCAACTTTTTGTATGATTTCGGGGACGAAATCTCTTAAAGGAGGGGAGAATTTGTAACGCCAAAAACATGTTTATTATATAATTATAATAAAAGGGCAAAATGGTCGTTTTACACCAAAAGGGTAATTTGGTCTTTTTGACAGAAAAGGACTTGTTTGGTAATGATATTTTGAGTCTTGGACTTAAAATGTTATAAAAATGTGATTTTTGTCATAAGTTGTGTTATTAGTGGCAAATGTTTAAGAAATGCATCTTCAAGGACCAAATTGCAAATGTTGGAAGTATATAAGAAAAACTTGTGCAGAATTTTGGGAGTTACGGGAGTAAATTTCTTGGCTGATTTTCTGCAGAGGATTGAAGTTCTTGAAGGTGTGGAACTTGCAAGATTGGATCATAGTAATTTCAAGGGTAAATTTGGAAGTTGAAAGGTTAGTTTTTCATGTTCTTGTTAGTTATTCTTGGTGACTTTTGTAGAACTCAAAAACTGCAATTACAGTTGTGATTGAGTGTTAAGATTGATGAAATACTTCCATTAAGTCATGCTAGTAAGAGCTTAACTCAACAAAATGGAAGTAGGTTGTTATAAATGATAAAATTGAAGATTTGGGGTTGTTAAAACTAAGAACCCTAATTCTTCATATGGATGATTGAGTGTGTTTTGATGGTTAAAAACCTTGTAAAAATGTAAGGTTTTAGCCTAGGAACAAACCCCAAGTGATTAAGAACAGAAATAAGGGCTTAATGGACCAAATCTGCAAGCTACAGTGCACAAATCGCGACTGGCCAGGAGATCTGCCCAGGCGCCAGGCGCGGTGCGCCCAGGCGCAGTGCGCCTCCAAGGCAGTGGCCAGGCAGAAACTTTGAAACGCTAACTTTTGCTTGGCATGTCCGATTAAGCTCAAATTTGAACCATAGGACCGTTATGGTCTGAAAAGTTTGGGAAAATTTTTAGATTGAGTTTCCGACCCCTCGGGGGCACTGTAGACCGATCCGAATGCCTCGGTGAATAGTAAAATTCATATAAAGTTAGTAAACGGAAAGTTTATTAACTAGGCATTGTTTATAACAATGTTTTATTGAACTCTAGTATATTAGAGTTAATTGAAATGAGTATTAACCTATAATCATTTTGAAAATGAATGAAATTATAGGTTCGGGACAAAATCATACGGACTTCATTTCAAAGCAAGGAACGATTAACGCTAGTTGTAGCAAGCCTTCAGGTGAGTAATCTCACTGTTATCTGTTGTGGTAAATGTTATACGAGCAGCTGCAGATGAATATGATTTGAGGGACAGAAATGACAGATTTTCATAATTTAAGATATGACAAGACCAGATAAGCCGTGAGTCTATTATAGACAAGAACGGAACTGTGACTCAATATATCTATGTAAACTGTTATATAGACAACAGCGGGATTACCCGTGAGTCTAGGCAACAGCGGGCTAACCCGTGAGCCGCAGTTTATTTCGATGAGCCAGATTTATATAGACAACAGCGGGCTAACCCGTGAGCCATGGCAACAGCTGGCTAACCCGTGAGCCACATTTGATCTTGTATTGTGTGATAATACATGTTTGACTTTGTATAGAGAAATTTTATTCTTATACATGTTATTATTCGTTTGATTACTCATTGGGCTTTATAGCTCACAGTTTTATTGATATGTCCCTGCAGGTGAGCGTGACCCTGCTAAGGGAAAAGATAAAGTCCGTGACTGAGTACTTAGTATTTGAAGTAACGACCCGGCTTGAAGAATGTATAATATTATGTATTGTACTTCGTGATACACTTGTACTCGTATTTTGTTAACTAATACCCCATACTTATGGTTTTTATTGTAAAATATTTGGTTTGTAAAACAAAAATTTTTGGGGTGTTTTTGTTAATAAGTCGGGTGTTACAGTCGCCGACGTTTCTTTTAGAACATCTTGTAAAACATCGTTTGACAAGTGCAAACGAATTTGAGATAAAGCCTTCAGATCTTTCATCTCCTTTTCTTCTTCGGTCCATGTATTGGGCATCCTTTCGAAGCCCAAGAGCGCCTTGTGTAAATCCATCTGAATGAGAATATCTCTCATCTTTACTTGCCACAACGGAAATCGGGTATTCCGATCCAGCAGCGGAATATCGTATTTCACCGAAGACATGATTTATTACTTGATAAAATGATCCCAACAAGCTAATATCAAAACCCGGACGCTCTGATACCAATTGTTGTAAAATATGACGGATCCGAATTGACTTTAGACAATATTAGCTCAATGCGGAATAGGATCAAAATTATCAAACGATAATAATCACAACGAAAAATACGAATGAAGTAAATAAAATAGAGACACGAGGATTTACGTGGAAAACCCAAATCGGGAAAAACCACGGGCGGAGGAAGCCGAGAACCAATTCACTATATTTTGTGGTGTTTACAAAATGTTTGGAGAAATATAAAAATACAAAGAGTTTATAACTCTTATGTATTAATAAGAAGATGAATAAGAAGAGAAGATGTTTTGGTGTGTTTTGTATAAATGATTTCCTAACCTATTTATAGGAAATTGGTTTGCATTCCATTGTTGACAATAAAGCTATTACATGCCATTGTTGAAAGTTTTAGCTAGCCATTGTTGAAGCAGCCCTTTTGAAGGCATATTCCATAGCCCCCATTCACTACTGCACCATAATTATAATCAAAGGGGAAAAAGAGAGCCGTATGTCAATCAATTTTGTCTGTCGGCATCAGAAGTTCAATCTTCGGCTTCATATCTCCGGTTAAGGACTCCACTTCTCAATCCCGTAAGTCAGTTATTTGTTGTTCAAACTCATAAGACGATTGTTTTGTTTCTATTATTATTCTTTTCTTCTCTTTTTTTCTTCTTATTGCGACCTGGATTTCTAAGATACGAAAACCCTAAATTTATCGATGTTGGTCGAATTCAGCATGTTATCTGATTGATTATTGTATTAATGGGACATTTAGATGATTCAGCAGTTGTCGAGGGTTGCTACCATGCTACCGTGGTTGGTAGTTCCGGTTATTGGAATCTTGCTTTTGTCAGGGTTGTTGCCTCCTGAGCTTCGCATTGAAATCACCACAATAAGGCTGGCTTGCATGTTTGTGCTATTGTTTAACCTTTTTCGGTATGAGATGCAGAAGCTTAGGAAGAACAACGACGGCGACCAGGCGGTGTGATTTCTAATGGAAGTGACGACGATTGGCCGCTGATTTGCTTTATAAGTGCATTCCCATCTTGTCATTTATCTTTGCAAACGTTTTGCAGCAATTTTCATGGGTTTTACTTTTATGTGGCTTTTGAGAAAGTTATATATACGTTTTGACTTATGGTTGATTGATAATTTTTTAATGATTCACAGAATGAATGAGTGAGTTGGATGATGAAGTAACATTGGAATATGGATTTCGTAGTTCATTCTCATGATCATCGAGATTGGGTTCGAATTTAACATTCTGTTTTTGTGATTCCATCAATCAATGAGACTTTTTATTTTTAACTATTTTTCCTTGACATTTCAACATCTTGAGGGGTTATTGAGAAAAAGACGATTAAGAAAAACTATTGTTTCTCATGAAAAAAATGTTCCTTTCGCCTTGATTCAAACTAATCAAGAAAACCTTGAGTTACTTTATGATTGTGTGTATATATATATATATATATATATATATATATATATATATATATATATATATATATATATATATATATATATATATATATATATATATATATATATATATATATATCAAGAAAGGTTTACTAAACGTACTGAAACATGTAGTTTCTAATGCAATTTTCTATTTGTTGACCTTAGATACATTTAACACATAACATGGATCAATCTTTTGTTGGGATTAAGGACATCGATAGGTGATTTTTCTACACGAATTGATCAAGACACATGAAAACAACAAGAAGAACACAAACAACCAAACAAAAATACAATGATTTAAAGTGGTTCATTTAATCTTAGACCGGTCGAACTATATCCACTGTAGGAACTAGAAAGATTTATTTATTGACCTGGACGTTAAATAATCTATACAAATATCTACTGCACTCTCTCAATTTTGGCTGACACCATTCACATTTTCATTGTTACATACCGATATCGTATTTATGTTGGGCAAGGAGATTTTCAGCGAATAATGTCAAATCTTCTAGCACCATGCTTTCTGCAATAGGCCAGCTGATGAGACAAATCATGGGCCATGTAGAAGATAACACCTTTCTGCTCCTGCATGCCGCCCATGTCAGACCTGGAAACTTGTGCTAAGAGACACTTTCGCTGAAGTAGCTTCTCTTGCGCACCGTCATTCCTTCGCATCGCATTGCCTGTCCGGAGCCATGTCTACTAATCCAGACTGGAGAAAGGCTTGCCTCGGTCCTGCTAATCTATGTGACTTCGGTTCCAACAGAGCTGCTAATCCATTAAAGAAGTTTTGCTGCCAATCTGGGTGGCATGGACCTGACTCGTGATACTTCTTTAATCTGTCGATCCTCTTTTGTTCGTCTAACCGAGGCAAATATACTTTTTTAGATGAGAGAAGGATCCGAACGAAGTGTAACCATCAACGGCACCGGCTGAACATGCCTCGATACCTGGCTGCTTCATAAAAGCTGATCTTTTTCGGCCGACTGGTCTTCATCGGTTCAGATTAGACTATACATACTTAACAATCTCTCACTTAGAGACTAATCAGAACTAGATTATCGGTCACCCAAGTTGTAAGTTGTAACAATGAGACTCTTTTTCTTAGTTCATTGTCATCGCCTACTTCTGCAGAAGACCGGTTGAAGTCATACACAACTTCAACTTCTCTACTGTGATCACCTTGGTGAACATGTCTGTAGGGTTCTTTGCTCCAAGGATTTTCTTCGAGGTAAGAGTACATTTGGTAATTAACTTCCGAATGAAGTGGTACCTCATCTTGATGTGTTTTGTCCTGCTATGAAACACCAGATTCTTCGTAAGGTGTTTGACACTCTGGTTATCACAATATAACACACAATCCTTCTGATTCAAGTCCAACTCGGATAGAAAGTTCTTCAACCATACAAGCTCTTTCTAGCTTCTATCAGAGTCATACACTCAACCTCAGTGCTTAGGAAAACCTTCCCGAAATGTTTGATTCCGCTCGTTCCCTGAGGGGTTAGATCCCTGTTCCCACCGGGAATGGAGTTCTCGAAACTTTCTCGAGCTTAAAGCAACATCTTCTACATTAAACAAGTGATCCACCATATTTAGGTTTTACAATCTACCATAGAGAATGTGTTGTAATAGATTATTAGATCGACAGGTTAACCGTAAATGAGGACATAAAGACATGTTGGTTGAACTTCCTAAACTTTGGTGTCTGGACTCCTCTTCCCCAACTCTTTTAAATACAACAGTATTCCGTGTTTTGTTGCAAATACGATAATCTTAAATAAACCCTCTATATGTATGGGTGTTTTTGTTGACCTTCACACACACATGTCACATATACCACTTGCAAATATGAAGTTGTATTCTTGACTAGTGTAAGGTTGTAAAAAATATTTATTTGGATTTTTTGCTATATAGTGATTTACATTATCTTTTTGTAATCAATATCGATAACCTACCTGATCTTGTACCAATAACAGTGTACTCGTGTTTCTTTACATATAAGATAAACATACTCATTTTTTATCCATAAATCTCGATATTTTTGCCATTAATAGCAACAAGTAAAACAAAACTTATAAGCGTTTTACAATTTTCAAGTTATATATTGTTATTATCAAGCTATAAATATTTTGTTATTATGGCTAACAATATATAAGTACCTTACTATTGTGGATACATAATAAAGTACATTGCTCATATTGATCACAAAGCAAAAGTATACAAGTCTTCACCACAATTTACCCTTTTTCTTGCAACGATCCGACGTGTAATACGATCACAAATTGCATACATTTCTTACTTTCAATTAAAACCACAACAAAATTCAGAAAACAAGCATGTATAAATAATTTGAATGGAAACACGTATATAAATAAAACACATTTTTCATGCAACAATTAAAAACGTCTAAACTGCCATATTCAAGCAGCCAATTGTCTAATAGACCATTTGGTCATAATAAAAGTTGCTAATGCTATAGTACCTCCCCAATGGTATTACATTATATTACTAATTGCTTACAAATATAACAAAACAAGCAAAATTTTAAGACACCAAGAGACCAACCTTCATGATGCTATTGAATACACCCTCAAACCCATTTTCGTAATTTTGCACACCTGTTTTGTAACTAAGAAAAAAGACACATAAGAACAATGCAATCAAAAGCAGATAATAATTCCAGTGAACCACATTGAAAAACAGGGAAAACCAATAACTTTATGTATCAATAATCAATTACACAATTCTTTTGATCATGAATGAATCAAAATATTATAATCACATTCAGTTTTCCCAAACATTTAACTGATTATGAATAGTTTTTGAGGATTCAGACAATATTAAACATAATTTTATAGATTGGTAGAAGAAGAGTCGAACATTGTTGAATGTATATGAAGTAAAGCCTTTTACAAAACAAAAAACAGCTAAGCATACAATGATGCATTCATATAAGAACACAAATTCAAGAAATTAATCATCTATATTATACCTTGTGTCTCTTAGTACCCCATCTTGCTGGTCTTGAGAACTCCGGCGAGAAAACCCAACACTGCAAAAGCCAACAAGGGGCTAACATCCAAGGTATCGAACACCGGAGGGATGATATTCCTAAATAGATTCAAATAAGGATCACACAAGTCTCTAATGGCTGACAATGGCTGTCTATCCCATGGAATATTCGGAAACCAACTCAACAAAACCCTAACTAGCAAAACCCCACTGTAGATATCAAGCCATTTCGCCATTCCGGCGGCCACAACTGACAACGGCGTGTGCAGACGCGCCGGCCGGCCACTCATGGTAGCGAAAAACAAAGGTCCGGTGAGGGAGAGTGCGTTTTGTTGGAGGTTTAAGTTTAGGGCTAACGTAGAGATTTTCTGAGCGAATACTTTGGAGGCTGTGATGGCAATTGCGAATAGGGTTGTGATTGTTCTGGTTGACCCGGTGAGTAGTGGTTCCGCCGGTGGACTGGGAGCTATTGTCGGCGAAGATGAGGATGACGATGAGGCGATAATCAATGGTTTCTTCGGGTTTTTGAGGGAAAGATGAAGGGGTTTTGAAGAGAATAGGGAATTGGCTTTAGCAATAGAGACAATTGAGGGTCTGTGAGGGTTAAGGAAGGTCGGTTTTTGAAGGATTAGGGTTTGGGAAGCCATTAGAGATACAGAAGAAGATGAGGAAGAAGCCATTTCCAACGATGAAGTTTTTTGCGAGATTTTCCTTCACCCCAATCCTAAACTTTGTTAAACAGTTGTAATGATTCTAGAACATTCTAAACTAACCCTTTACAAACTTGAATTTACCACAAAGTCCCTTCTGTTTAGAAAAAATGTAAGTAAGCCCCTATATTTCATTACACCTCACGTCAATAAGACAATAACACAATAACCTCAAACTTTTGACTTTAAACGTGAAACAAGTTTTATAATTTAGTGTTGATCGATTCTTGGAAGTTTAAATAAGTATAATTACATAACGTTTAGAAAAAATGCATTAAATAACAATTCATTTTTAAGAATATTTAGTTTTTGATGGTTTAATTCGTGTTGTCATTAAACTACTTATGTTTGGATGTTATGACAAATTACCTTAAAAGCCTAGTTGTTCATGCCACCTCATTACTTACAACAGGTAAACCACACATTAACCCGAAAATAATTTCAAATCAAAAGGTCATAAAACCAAGAAAATTCTTTAGTTGATTTTACAATAATTAACCAATAAAGGATTGGATTTTTCTATATTTTTCTCTTTTTTCAATATATTATATTTACCAATAATAACAACATAATACGCTTTTTACCATCAATAGCAACACGTAACTCACAATAGCTTTGTATCTACACTTTTAAACATAATAACATCCCTCCGTTTTGTTATCCATATTGCAATGTCTTACTTTTTTTTTCATTAGAACATCTCTAACTTACCTTTATAAATAGGTTTACATTATTTTTAAACATTTTTTCCCCTTCAATCTATATCTATAACCGACTCTATTTTTTAGTATATTATAGTATCACTCCAAATATAGAATAATACTATTCATTTATACAAAAAACAGAGCTAATATTTCATTTGTTATTTTTAGTCTTTTATATTTTATTTTTATACATTTCTAATTTAATTTAAATAAAATAACAAATATTTACAAACATGTTATATATTAAATAATATTAATTAGTTATAATTATCAAAATTGAATATTTATAAATCGAATTCACATAAAAGTTTATGTATAATTAAATAAAATTAAAGCACGATAACATATTTTATAAAAAACATACAAAATCAATATATTATACAATATGGATATTCTAATCGAACAATAAGAAGATAGAGTAATTATATGTTAAAAGTTAATAATTTTTTTTTTTTTGACAATTTATGTAAATGATGTAAAAATAATATACTAAGAATATACATTTTGAAGTCAAAATAGTGTGAAAAATAGAAGTAGGTTAGAGATTATCCATTTTTACACCATTTTTTACTCCTAAAATAAAGTAAAAAATAGAGGTGGATTGGAGTCGTTTTAATATGTATCAAATTAAGTACATTGCCTATATTGGTAGTAAGATCTAAGTATATTGCTATTATGGGTAATATACAAAGTACTATTCAAGCAAGCTTTAGAAAGTACACAAAAATAGCAAAACTCTTATTCTGCAATAACACCACAATCACTAGTAATAACGAGTCCACAAACAAGAAAATTTAGAGTAATGCAATAATTGGAGTCCAAAAGCTGGAAAATTATGAAATAAAGAAAAGAAAAAACATGATCTTGATTTATGATGACAAACAACAAACACATAAAAAAACAACTCCAATCTTCTTAATCTGCTCTTGATTGACCAGCACGTGAAGATAAAATGATGCCAACAATGAGACCGTATAGAGCAAGAGCTTCAGCAAAAATGAGAATAAGAATCATTCCGACAAAAAGCTTTGGTTGCTGTGCATTCGCTCTGTGAAATTGATAGAAAAAGTTTAAAGATATGAAGTGTTTCATCAAACATGGTTATCATTTTGTAGTGAAGATTGAAATCAATTAAGGAAACAAGAAGAATACCTAACACCAGCATCACCAACGATTCCAATGGCCATTCCTGCAGACAGACCAGCAAGACCACAAGCTAGACCAGAGGAAAGATGTGCGTAGCCATCAAACAGATAATACGATTTTGCCTTAGGGTTAATTCCGGTACTGATGATGACGGCAATAATCAACCCGTAGATACCGAGCACACCAGCCATAACCACCGGAACAATCGACTTCATCACTAGTTCAGGCCGCATGACACCCATCGACGCCACACCAACACCACTCTTAGCCGTTCCATATGCCGCTCCCATACCTGTACAAAATTACAAATCAATCACTCGAAAACTTAATTTTGATTTCTACGGATCCACCGTCTCAATATCATCGATCATTGAATAAGCGAATATAGGAATTTAATGGTTAGAAATCATCGAAACTATTAACGGAAAACCATTCTATATGTATGTTTTAAAAAATTGGGATATACGAGAATCACAATCGGTCGTTCTGTTTCTAATTCGCGGTTTTAAGGTATGAATATGTGCAAAGCGTAAGAACTAAACAGCGTATATGTATCGAAGCTTAACTAGATCGAGAAACTGAAAGGGAATATTGAATTAGGGTTAGGGATTTGATCACGTACAGGAGAAGACAAGAGCAGCAGCTGCTCCGAGGAAACCGAAGAAAGGGGCAGTTTCATCACCACTGAATCCTGAAACTGAAGACATTGTTAATCGATTTTCGATTGAAATCGATCGGGAAAGTGGAAACAGGAAGAGTTTTAGATCTGTATCGGTGTTTGTTGTTCAACACCTGTCCTTTTGGATCACGAGAGGACAGCTTTTCTTGAGGATTTTATCGAAGAAAAATCTTTCAAATCATCGATTGGATCTGTGGAAAAGTTAAACCGAGTCTGGTTTTAACTTTTCTCGAATTATCACCAAAAAATACCATAACGGGAAGGTGTGCTTTTACGACATAATCCATTTCTAACATATATTTTGAAATAATTTGTTCGTCCAGAATAAGATATTGAAACAAATAATTATACTTTAATGTAATTTTTAAGAAAATAATCGTAAAAAATTAACTTTCTGAAAAAAATCAACTTGTCTGGAATATGTATTTTGGACCCGTTTTTGGCCAGGTACCCATTTTCAAGGGCAACCATTTGTTCCAAAGATTTTGAAAAAAAGATCTTTAGGCAGTCTCTTCTTTTGAGAGGACAACTCAATCAATTCGGCTCATCGCATGGGAGAAGGCTCTCTGAAGCTTCGATTTGGAGGCTTGGGCTGCAGCAGCACGAGTCCCTCGGGGCAAAATGTGAGTTCATCGCCGGATTCAAAGTAGTTCAAATCAAAGAGTTCCAGATATGCGGATTAAGCGAGAGCGAGTTGTTTGCTGCAATGCGTAGGTCATCGTTCTCTGACCCATTCTTTAGGTGAGAGGAATGACACCTACAAATTTGCCCGGTTGGGCGCTTTAAGCAAGAGAGCTCTAAGAAGTGGGGGCGACATCGTAGTTTTATAGTGATTCTTTCACTCCTATCCCCTCATAAGACGAGTTGGAAGAGGAATTCTTAATTCTCTTGCACCCGCTTTCCAGCAGAGTAAGAGGGCAAAAGGATCTGACGCAAGTTGGAGGATCGCCAAAAAGCTAGGGTTTTTCTTATCCCTTATTATCATTTTCTTATATCATATGGATGTAGAAAAAGCTTCTCATTTTGATGAATTGGAAACATCTATTTTCCATTTCTATTTACCCAGTAGTTCACATGGGTGATCACGGCGGACATTGTTCTTGTTCTTTCGCCAGTGCAGTCAAATTGGATCTGAGGCAGAATAGATAGATAGAGTATGGCGAACCGACACAGTTCTCTAAGGTCCCCATATATATGTAGTTTATTTTCGGAATGTAAATCTAATGGAACTCGGAGTAACATTTTGCACTCTATGTATTTTGAAAACAATGTCTTCGGATAATGAAGATGTCGGCGTTTTGTGGGCAAGTTTTCTTTACAGTAACTATATATGAACACTATATAGATGTAACGAAGTCTGAAATATGAAGATGTTTTTTGGAAAGTGGTGGACAGGTCTGATAATGATTTATTGTTATGATGAAAATATGTATATATGTAGTTGTTATTGTTATTTAAGCCTTTTCGCGGTTGTTATATGTGTAGTTTATTGTATATGTGTATAAGGTATGTCTACAACACAAAGAATGTGTACAAAACACGAAGAATTAGTCTGGAACATGTAAAACCTGATAGGAACAAGAAGAACATGTCTGTAACACACAGTACGTGTCCGAAACACGAAAAACGTGACCAAAACATGTAGATTGGTTCTAAAATAGTATGCCATGTGCAGAATAGTATCTCAAAATGCTTTTTCCCTTATTTTTTCTTCAACATGATCATGTATATAATGGTGTACTCACTGCTATATGCAAGCCTAATTTGGGTAAGGTCATTATGGCTAGGCTACAACATACCCTAACATGAGTGGTGACGCTTTTTAGGATGTCCTATTTTGGTAGGTTGTTCGATTTTGAAAGTAAAATTGGCAATACAGAGAGTAAATAAGTGTCAATCTCCATTTTTTAAACTTGGAACAACTCGCCCCCATCATTAATCAAAGCCATGAGACAAGAGAGATAAGAGGGAAGTCTGTCCAGGCTTACAGACTAGTTCATGACCCACATCTAAATGCTTTTAGCAAAGCAACATGTGAAGAACGTGTGATCCAACGTCTCCTTCGAGTTGAAACAAAAAGGATAGGAAGAAGACATCTCCAAATGAAGTCGAAAGGTTGTTAATAATAAATCTCCAAATGAAACAATTGATCGTCAGCGGGATCTAATTCACCCTGAAAAAAACAACATTCTGATTGATACTAGATACCTTGTTGGGCTGTTCAGCATCAGCACCAGCTGATCAGCAACATCACCATTAGAATCTGATGTTGTCGAAAGGAGGATATCACGCTGCAGCTGATTGGTTCAGAAGAAGCATATCAACTGAAGCATGTTTGTTACTTATCATATATTTTGTAGTTATCTTGTTTCTATACTTATCTAGCTTATTGTTAGGAGTTCCCTGATATGTAGGGATACTCCAAATATACGTAGCCTTTCTTGTATAAATATTACGTCTAGGGTTCTTGTAACATTACCACTCTTCAAAATTTAAAAGTGTTGGATTAGGTGTCTAAGCCATGACTAATAATTTCTATTTACCTAATTGATAGTAGCAAAGTCCATTTGGGTTGCCCTCATGGCTAGAGATTTAGCAGAAAATCCAGGAGAGAGAAAGATTAATTTATTATATGATTAATAAACCAATAGAAATAAAATAAATAGTTTATTAATATATTATGGTGATAATATATTAATTAGAAACTATATTAATTAATTAGAAATTAATCTGGAATTAATTGGAATTAATTTGGTGATTAATTTGATTAATTAAAGGTGCATGGGCTGAATTGTAATTATTCAATAGTTGAGTAAGTGACAATTATGGTAGTTTAAGTGGGCAACGAAATTATGGAGGGATTATCCATAATTTCGATTATTATATGTTAGGATAAATAGATTTGAATTGATAGATAAATGTTTATCTTATTTGAATTAAAAAATGTTTATCTCTAAAGGCTTATTTGGTGGCCACTTGGAAACTATAAATAGAGACCCCTAGGCACCATAAAAGCCACGACTTTTTCCTCTCTTCCCTCTCTCTGGAACTTTCGAAAACCCTAGTTTTGGGTGTGACTTCATTTGAGGCAAGTCACTTACGTTGCTTAGCTTGCAAGAAACAACTAAAAGGTTAGTTTTTTCTGATTTTATTCTTTTAGTTATTTTCTTGTGGCCTTTAGGAATTTATTATATGTTCAATTAGAAGAAAACATAGATCCAATCTAGGTTGCATGTGAACTTAGGATTTTAGTTCATAGATTTGCATAAAACCTTTCAGTGGTATCAGAGCATTTTGGTTGTTTTCTTGTTGAATTGCTATAATTGTCTTCCTAAAAATTATGGTTTAATGCTTATAAACCCTAATTGGCCATATCGATTTTAGGGTTAGGGTTTTGGAAACCCTAGCCCCTCCCCTCTATGATTTTTGATTTTCTCATTAGGGTTTTAGAAGGCTTTCTATTTTTGGTAACTTTAATTATTTAAATGGACAACCTTAAACCCATTATTTGTTAATTTTGAAACTTAAGGGGTTTAAGATAGGTTTAAATTAATTTGATTAATTTGTGATACCTATCTAGTTTTAATTAATTTAATTAATTGTTTAATTAAAAGATAATTAATGGTTTAATTTAATTTTAAATTTAATAGTTTTAAATTTCGAAAAATTAAAAGATAAAACTAGGCATATTTTAAAAGTCTAAAATATTTGGATTTAATTAATTTAATTAATTATTTAATTAAAAGATGAATTAAATCTTTTAAATGTTTAATTTAATTTTAAATTTAATAGTTTAAATTTCCAATAAATTAAAAGATAAACCAGGAATATTGTAAAAGGTTTAAAATACATCTTATATATATTATAATTAAAAGTTAATATTATATGTATAAGATAATTGGTCAGTCAAATCAATAGTAGGCCTCATTCATGAAGCTGGTCTATAAGGAGGGTATAAGGAAACTGCCTATAAAATGGGGGTTGAATGGGTGTCCACTCTCACCCACCGCTCTCTTGATCAGTGGAGGGTCGTTAGCCGAACGGGTTTGATAGGACAACTTAATCTCATTAAAAGTATAATGTTATTAATGAAAGTACTAGAACAACTTTATAAAATCCTAAATCTAGTTACTTTAGGAAAAATGTGAAAAGATGCTAACCCAATAAATTGCACATTACACTTTATAAGACATTAGTGGAGCGTGTGTGGTTAACCGGCACACTAATAGGGGCTCATAAAGAGTGGTAATGGATTTCTCATGATTTATCATTGTTGATGGAGCGTGTCTCATGATTTATCATTGTTGATGGAGCGTGTGTGGTTAACCGGCACATCAATTAGAGATGATAAATGACATTGAGGTTACCGATCATATTTGCATGGTTATTCACATCTAGTTTGTGATCCTCGGCGTTGTTAGGAACCGGACCGGGTACACGCAGCGCAAAATACACTATCACACACACAAACTCACGAAAATAAAGCAAGAAGAACACAAAGATTTTTACGTGGTTCAGATTCGGTGCAAATCCTACGTCCACGGGCTACAACTAGAGAAATCTTATTAATACTCACAAGATTACAATTTATAACTCTTGTTTTGAGCTCAAGTGGTGCGTCTTCTAACTCATACATTGATGCTATTTATATATGTTAGAAGGTAATGTGAAATCAAAACAAAAGTTAGGCTACCTAACAAAATTTGTCAAACTTCACCAACCTTCAAAATATTCACACTTCACCTAACAATCTCCCACTTGAATATTTTGAACAACGTATTAAAACAACCAAGTCTTCCAAGCCTCCAGCTCCCAAGAACAAGCTAAACTTAGTCCAATTTCTCTAATTGCAGCCACCCCCCATCTTCAAGTACTAGAAGGGCCAGTTGAAGCTCCCACTAGCTCCAACTCAGCCGTGGCTAATCCCACCACCGACTCATCCTCTGTCTCAACAGGTTTGGACACTCCACCAGCTCCAGAGATACACCGAGGACCACTAACACTCTCCAAACTTTGCAAACTTCCAACAGGAGAGAATTTTACAGTCTTAGTCTCCAACGGCTCTTTGTAACTGTACCAGGAACACACCCCGTGCTCCCACTGTCACAAAATCCCCTGAATGGTTTAGACTTTCCGACTCGTTCAGCTAACATCCCCTTGGCTCCAAAATTAATGTTTGCAAAATGAACTCTCTTAGCACTAGATTTAGCGAACCAGATTTTGTCAAGCTTAATGGGGACGGTCATACTTCCCTCAGCAGGTGTGACAATTGTCAAATTAGTCAACGAACGTCAACTCAAGTCAACCATAGCGTACGTTAGCTCAATATATTGAAATGTAAATTTTATAACCTCTACGATGTATTATTGGATATTATAATACTGCATACACTAATTCAAATCAATTATGCGAACAAACACTACAAAGTTAGATGTTTTTAAAAAAAAATTTATACGTCGTAAATAGTGTCCGGCGTGAATAGTGATCGGTAAAATTCAAAACTCGTCAGAATATTACAAATTTTACATCAAAATGTAGATAAAAATACAACAGTTCCAAATATATAGCTATATTTTTACCAAACATTATATATAAAAAGTTATGATAGAAAAACGTATAATTTAACTTGAAAACGACATTTGATTATTAAAATATTTATATAATATTTAAAAATTAAAAAAACAGTCAAAATTTTTGAAAATAGATTAGTCTCCACCGTGGAGATTTGAAAAAAAAATGTTTTTTTTATATTTATTATTATTATTATTGTGGGCCCTAGTTCATTATTTATTCAATTTTTCATATTTTACCCCAGAGAATTCGTATTTTCATTTCAAACCCTACGTATTCAATACGTATTATTTAATTTATCAAAAATATTACGAGTTTTTATAAAACGAAAAATTTACCGTCAAAACCGTATTGTCGATACGAACAATCTGACGTCAAAATATAATATTATTGATATTAGTTTTATATTTAATATTTTCTTTTTCTATAAAATGAAATTGTATTTACATTTAAACATTATATTATTATTAAACTTACAATTAATACCCTTTCGTTAATTCATTAAAGACTTTTAGTTAAAAAGTTGATATTATTAAACTACGATTTTTGTAGATCATCTTTTTATAAACAAAAATCATTCATTTTATATAAAAACTATTAAATCTATTTAAAGAGTATTTTAAGGGTATGTTTTGTCATTGACAATTTCTAAAAGCTATAAACGTCAAATATCTGTATCTTGAGGGCCGCTATACGAAAATAAACCTACTATAAATAGAGGCTCAAATCCTCTCATTTCTCACAACTCATATCTCGATCTCTATATCACTAGATAGTATTGCTAGAAGATTCTTCGATATATATAGATATATACGAAGAATGAGCATTAGAAGTAGATATTCCAGTTATAAATATAATGAGTTCGAGTTATAAGCATTAGAAGTAGATATTCCATTTATAAATATAACAAGTTACAACTATAAGTATGGTTTACTTATACATATGAGTTTTACAGAATTAAATCTACGATTGGTCTACGAGTAAACATCTATTTACACTGTTTCATACAAGGATAAAACTATGTAATACTATTTTCAAGTATAGAAATACTTATACATTCTCGGTCTTTGGGTTTTAAGACTACGACTCATTTATTAGAAAATATTGGATTTCTGGTTTCAAACACTATCATTTTACAAGGAAAAATGATTATGGATTTTCTCATACAAAAATCTTATGAACTCACCAACGTAATGTTGACACTCTTTCAAACTACTTGTATTCTCAGGAAATTGATAAGGTAACTACAACCTTTGACGATGGGTCGCTATGGCGTCATACTATATATTTTGATATCATATTGTAATTGTATTTAAAACATACAATCTTTTGAACTCTTGTAACATTTACAATTATGTATATGATGGATGTGTTTGCTTTGATCACTATTGTACAAACGTTGTTGTGATAGTGTTCATGAAGTCATCCACCCTCAGACGTTTCCGCCATCGTGGTTTGGGGGTGTGACAGCAGGTACCTCAACCATATACAATGACCCACGCTTCATACCTTGAGCAATCATCGAATTACCATTCATCACCCTCCATTTACCACCACCAAACCTTACTTCCAGTCCTTGTTTATCCAGCTGACCAACAGAAATCAATTTCTTCTTCAGCTCCGGAATCACCCTGACATTCTTTAGGTTCCATGTAGTTCCCAATGAAGTAACAAGATCAATATCTCCTATGCCCGTTACTTGAAGCATCTCGTCATTTGCTAACCGTACCTTCCCAAAATCTCCTTCTTTTAGATTCACCATCGATTCTCCGTTGTCCATGGCGTGAAACGAAGCCCCTGAATCCATGACCCAAGAGTCTACACAGTTTTCCATACTGAGTATCAATGCATCTTCTTGATAAACATTCTCAGCACCAACACTATTTAATTCTTTCTTTGGACATTGACTCTTAACATGTCCCACCTCTTGGCAGTTCCAGCACTTCACATTCTTCCAAGTTCTAGATGAACTTCTTCCCCGACTCCCACTGCTCCCACTTTTCCTGCTATTCCATCTACCTCTTCCGATATTTAATAACTCAGAAGAAGAAGATCCACCTTGATTCTTGCGTCTGACATCCTCGCCAAGAACCAAATCTCTAACCCCTTCAAAAGTCATACCACTGGTCCCCACTGAACTTGTAACAGCGGTTACTGTTCCAGACCAGCTATCAGGTAGTGAAGCTAGTAGCAGTGAAGCTTGAGTCTCGTTATCAAATTTAATTCCCACAGATGACAATCTGGACAGAATTGAATTTAGATTGTTAATGTGAATCGTAACTGAGTTGTCTTCATTCATCCTTGTCGTGAACAATTCCCTCATCAAGAACACCTTGTTAGCCGCCGACGGTTTCTCATACATGTTCGTCAGAGCATCCATCATACCACGCGCCGTGGTTTCCTTCATGATGTTGAAAGCGACGCTCCTTTCCAACGACAATGTAATAACCGCCTTAGCTTTCTTGTCCTTTGAGTTCCACGCATCTTCAGCAGCTTTTTCTATTTTCTCCGGTTTGTCTCCAAGTACCACGTCCAAATCTTTCTGACATAGCAATGTTTCTAATTGCATTTTCCACCAGCTAAAGTCAGAACCGTTGAACTTCTCGATTACAACCTTGTCTTCAGCCATTACGACAAACAAGAGACAAATATTTTATAGTACTTTTGTGTGACAGAACAGTACCCTTCAAAGTACCGAGATACCTTTAATACGATTAATAGAAATTAGTTTCTGATGTGGAAGATCAGAAAAAACTGCAACCACAGAGCATACTCTAATTTCTAAAACCGAGACCTCCTCCGAAACCCA
The DNA here is from genome assembly GCA_023525715.1 of Cichorium intybus. Classification (NCBI taxonomy): domain Eukaryota; kingdom Viridiplantae; phylum Streptophyta; class Magnoliopsida; order Asterales; family Asteraceae; genus Cichorium; species Cichorium intybus. The sequence continues at coordinate 114,025,665 of CM042010.1, forward strand.
AAGCTCTGATACCAGTTGTTAGGAACCGGACTGGGTACACGCAGCGGAAATACACTATCACACACACAAACTCACGAAATAAAGCAAGAAGAACACAAGAATTTTTACGTGGTTCGGATTCGGTGCAAATCCTACGTCCACGGGCTACAACTAGAGAAATCTTATTAATACTCACAAGATTACAATTTATAACTCTTGTTTTGAGCTCAAGTGGTGCGTCTTCTAACTCATACATTGATGCTATTTATATATGTTAGAAGGTAATGTGAAATCAAAACAAAAATTAGGCTACCTAACAAAATTTGTCAAACTTCACCAACCTTTAAAATATTCACACTTCACCTAACATGCATCACAGTCACAAACAGTGGAGCATATCCGAGATTAAACATGCCATTGAACAGTTCAATGAATCTCAACAGATCTAGGAATTTCATAAGACTGAAATTGATAAATGTTTATCTACCTTAATGACCATTATGTTGTGATTATGGCATCCCTCTTCACACCATAGTTGGGGTATTTTGGATCCTAGCCTCATTAAATAATATATTGGATAATTGTTTAAAAAGGATTAAAATTAAACTAATTCAAATTTTATAGATGTCTAAAGATAGTGTCAATTCTCCTCATTCTCCTCCTTCACCCATTTCTGAGAGTCTCAGAAAGCACCTGTTCAATATGGTAAGGCTGACTGGCCTTGGCTATATGATATGGCTTTGTAATTAGAGAATGATTCTTAGTTTTGCTGGCAAACCATATCTAACTGAGTGTCCGCTCCTTGTTCTACCAAAGCATGGCATCGCACAGTAGCTTGTGATGAGCATGACCCCTTGACTATTAAGTCAAAGGAAGTTCGGTGCCTCGTGCTATTTATCATTGACCCCGAGTTCCGCAGGGATTTAGAATTCCTGGGGTCAGATAAGTTAGCACAGCTGGTTGAGGAAAGGTTCCGAGAACTGGTTGAAAAAGGAACGAACTAGGATATTTAAAGAGCTTGAAGTTGCAAGCTAGAAGGAAGTTGCACCAGTTTGCATGTTCTCATGATTGAGGGATACATGGGCAAACTGTATAAAATTAGGTCACCCCTTCTGATCGAGAGTTAAGCATTAGCTCGACTCGCTGATCTGTTCATCCAGATGAACAGAAAGGGTAACCAGATTAAGACAATCATGGAAATGCATTCAATGTCGACTCTGTATGAGTCGTTCATGGAGAAGCATAGTTCCATTGATTCAGCTGCTGCATGATTGAGTCCGGTATTAAGGCGCATCAAGAAATGATCTAGATCGTCTGGACTGATTGTTCGATGTATCAAACTAGGAATCCACAAGGTGGGACACAGTCACAGAAAGATTGGAAAAATGCTCCAAAGCCGAACGGTTTGGCAACTAAGGAATATCTTAAAACTCAAAACTCCTGATCCTTAATTCCTTGATACATGATGTGTTTATCACATTTGCTCTGTATGCATGGACTAGGTAGGATGCAGGATTTTGTTGCAAAGGAGCACATTCGGATTGGATCTGAAGCTCATGTAGTTTTGGAGTTTAGTTAGATACTATGACCTTGTTATTAGCTTATTAAATGCGTGCGACATTACCTGTTCGAGGATATTTCGGTTTTATAAAATGTTAATTTTTCTTTTAATACATGTTTATCCTTGAAATGTTGTATGAGTGTGTTAATTGCATGAATGGTAATGACTTGAATGATGATGCATCCAAAGTGTTTGGATTCATGAATTGTGTTTTCTATGATTGTTAAAAGATATTTTATAAAAATCAATTTGTGACAACTGTCACATTAGTCAACGAAAATCAACTTAAGTCAACCAAAGCGTACGTTAAAGTCAATATGTGAAATGTAAATTTCATAATCTCTACGTTGTATTATTTGATATTACGTATGCAAATTTAAGTCAGTTATACGAACAAACCATGCTGAACTAGATGTTTTAATATAAAAAAATAAATAAAAAAAATAAAAAAAATTACGGCATGAATAGTAACTGGCGTGAATAGTGAACGGTAAAAGTTTAAAACTCTTCGGAATATTACAAATTTTATATCAAAACGTAGATAAAAATACGACGGTTCCGAATATATACTTATATTTTTACGAAACGTTATATATAAAAAGTTATGATAGAAAAACGTTTAATTTAACTTGAAAGCGATATTTGGTTATTAAAATATTTATAAAAAAAATGTCAAAAGTGTTGAAAATTTTGATCTCCACCTGTGGGTTTGAAAAAAATTAAATATATTTATTATTATTATTATTATTATTATTATTATTATTATTATATAAAGTGGGCCCCACTTCATTATTTAATCAATTTTACACATTTTACCCTCAAAGAATTCGTATTTTCATTTCGAACACTACGTATTCAATACGTATTTTTAAGTTTATCAATAATATTATATCGTTTTATAAAATGGAAAATTTACCGTCAAAACCGTATCGTCGATACGAACAATCTAACGTCAAAATGTAATATTATTGATATTAGTTTTATATTCAATATTTTCTTTTTCTTTAAAATGAAACTGTATTTACATTTAAACCATATATTTTCAATAAACTTACAATTAATACCCTTTCGTTAATTCGTTAAACACTTTTAGTTAAAAAGTTGATATTATTAAACTACGATTTTTGTAGATTATATTTCTATAAAAGAAAATTATTTGTTTTAATTAAAAACTATTAAATCTATTTAAAGAGTATTTTAAGGGTATGTTTTGTTATAAACAAATTCTAAAAGCTATAAAAGTCGAATATCTGTATCTTGAGGGCCGCAATACGAAAATAAATCTACTATAAATATAGCCTCATTCTAGTCATTCAAATCACACAAACAAGTTCTTCGATACGTATAGAGAGATATACGAAGAATGAGCGTTAGAAGTAGATATTTCAGTTATAAATATAGTGAGTTCGAGTTAGAAGCACGAAGAGTCGGGCGATCTAACAACAATTGACGATAAGATCCTAGTCGACATTGAGGTGAGTTCATACCCCTTCTTTTTATCTTTATTCAAGTTTTAAGGGGGAGAATACAAGTTATACTATAAAAATAGTTATTTATACTCATTTGTAACAATAGTAAACAAAATGTGAATTTTGTAAACATCATTATGACAACAATTCAATTATAGTTCCAAAATATAATATCGAATGATCTACTTACGAGAGCGGTGTCTAGGCCAATCATTTTGGCTAGGTTGTTGGATTTTCGAAAGGCTTATACGCTGAAAGGGTCCTGCCTCCTCATTTGATCTTCTACCTGGCCGTTCTTTATTTGATAGTCATGAAATATTATATTGGAATTAATAATGGGTATAACCAATTTATTACACCACTATTATGGAAAATATTTTAAAAGATGTTGTTTATAACCATTTAAATAAGTTATTTCACATATATTCGTAAATATATGCTTTTCACGACAGAATGCCAAAAATAAACTATTATAGGAATAGTTTGTGGATAATAATGTTACTATAACGGTTATAACAAGACAAATAATTATATACAAATATATAATTATTATACATTACTATATTATCTTGGGAAAAATGATAATTGGCAAATACAAGGGTTTTTTATATACAAACTTTACGTAAACAAGTTGATTGATACATACATTTTTGTGAGACGGGTCTTCAAATTGCTTATTTAAGTACATACTATAAGTCCTGAAATTTATAACCAGAGTCTCGGTAAGAGAGCGTGATATTTGTGTATAGATCTATACGGGATTGACAACCCCGCACCTGAGCTGCTAGCTACAGCTAGACCGACGGGTCTGAGGTGACAAATGTCATAACAGTCCGACGCCTGAAGAACGTCGAAGCAGGCCTACATGGTCACAGTATGGTTATAGGACGTCTCGCATGAGAAATCAACTTTATAAATTGTTTACGTAGAAATATACATTTTCAAATGTTTTATACTACAAGCTAGGCTATACATTTTAGTCTTTGGATTTTTAAGACTTGGATACATTCATAAGAAAATATTGGATTTTCTTGGAGTATAATACTACATTTTATAAGGAAAGAGATTCCTTATACAAGTTTTATGGTATTAAAACTACATTTTTTACAAGTTACAAATATAAGTATGGTTTTACTTATATACACTGGTTCTATGGGAATTAAAACTATGTTTTATAAAAGGTATAAATATAAGTACGATTTACTTATATATATAGTTTTATGGGATTAAGTCTACGATTAGTCTACAAGTAAACATCTATTTACACGGTTTCATACAAGAATAAAACTACGTAATACTATTTTCAAGTATACAAATACCTATACATTTTCGATCTTTGGGTTTTAAGACTACTACTCATTTATAAGAAAATATTGGATTTTCTGGTTTCAAATACTATCTTTCTACAAGGAAAAAGGATTATGGATTTTCTCATACAAAAATCTGATGAACTCACCAACGTAATGTTGACACTCTTTCAAACAACTTGTATTCTCAGGAAATTAATAGGGTAACTACAACCTTTGACGATGGGTCGTTATGGCGTCATACTATGTATTTTGATATCATATTGTAATTGTATTCAAAACATACAATCTTTTGAACTATTGTAACATTTACAATTATGTATATGATGGATGTGTTTGCTTTGATCATTATTGTACAAACGTTGTTGTGATACTGTTCATGAAGTCATCCACCCTCAGACGTTTCCGCCATCGTGGTTTTGGGGGTGTGACACAATTCAACCAAAGGTCCAGTTGGACAGGACTTTGGAATCATTTGACTTAGAGTCACATGATGAATTGAGTTCTTAATAAAACCATGTGTGGCAAGAAATGAATCACCCAAAGATCCAGTTGGATAGGACTTTGGAATCATTTGACTTAGAGTCACATGATGATTAAGTTCTTTATAAAGCACATGTGGCAAGAAATGAATCACCCAAAGATCCAGAGGATAGGATTTTGGAATCAGTTGACTTAGAGTCAGGTGATGATTGCATATCTTGAACAAATTAACAAAGTCATAAATTTACGTAGAGATGTAAAAGATATTAAGAGTTTGAGCAACAGACACATAAGTTTATGTGTATTGTCCGAATCTTCGAACACAACACAATTAGTTTTACCTCATGGTATTTGCCAATTAGTATGACAAATATGGCTTCACTTATCAGAATAAGCGATTGATTGAAACCTTGAAGTGTTCAAGGATTTCAATGGAAGTATAAGATCACCAGAACCTGAGTGACAACATAGACTGAGAAAATGTTTCACAGTTTATCCTCTTCTAAGAACATTAATGGTTATAATGTATCTTAGGGAAGATGATGGAGCATTGGTCGAAATAGTTCGATCCTCGATGTATAAGATACATTTCTAATTAGTTTTTCGATGAATTGAATATTCAACCAGTCAGAGCATAGAAACCATATTCCGACCACATCTTAGACTAAGTAGGTTATGCAGACACTGTCTGAAATGTAAAGCTGGGATCGTCCCACTTGTACATAGAAAGTCCAGGGTCATGTATCGTTCGTCCGAACCTCATGACTAGCCTGAACCTGATCAGCAATGTCGTTTCATTGGCTATCTCGCTTTACCTGTGAAAGAATAGCTCTTTTAGAAATGACTCATGTTCTAAGGAAACAGTGGGAGTTAAGACTGTGACACCCCATTTCTACTGCTTTCAAATACTATGGTTTTTCGTATAAATACATGAATACAAAAATACGGTTTATCAAAAACCGATAATTTGCATGTTTAAAAACAGTGGGTGTTACAAATCCATACCAAAACTAACCATAGTAAGCAAGAAAGGATTAAACCTCGTCCAAGATAGGAGCTAACTCGAGCTCCACTCCAGCTAAACTTCATCCCATCTATAGCAAATCATTTTAACCTGAAATACATGGCAAAACATAGAATACTTAAGACAATAATGTCTCGTGAGTTACATGAGTTTTAGACTCAAACATTTGACTTCTTTTTCCAACCTTTTTATAAAAAATTTAACATAAAGCATCTTTCAAAACTTTATAGTAAATACATTCTATAACTCTTTACCTTTCAAAATCATATAAACATCTTTCAAAACTTTATAATAATAACATACTATAGCTCTTTACTTCTCAAAATCATTTTGTAACATACTTTGCAAAAATAGCATCTTTCTTACTTTCTTTGACTGGTTTTATAAGCTTGCTGGATTTTTATACTTAGGGCTTTAATCACCATAAGTGATACCCCAAGTCTCTATGGCTAGAAAGAACGGATCAATCCTCACCATAGAAGTGCTTAGGCAATCTACTTCGCGATGGGGCTTTTTCCCCAGTAGACCCTTTACCTAACCCGGGTAGGTGGAACATAGTTCCCTTACTAACGCTGCTTGCTACAATTACCAGTCATACAAAACACTTTCTGCTTGCTTGAACATTACTCACATATATATATATATATATATATATATATATATATATATATATATATATATATATATATATATATATATATATATATATATATATATATATATATATATATATATATATATATATATATATATATATATATAGTGGCTAAGTGCCAAACTTCATCATTTTATGTCTTTATGGCTAAATGCCAAATTTATAACTTTCACCACATATGTAAAATATGTTTTTATGACATTCTGGCTTTATGCCAAATCATACTTTCCAACATCTTATGGCTATATGCCATTCATACTTGAAAACATATACAGTTTGTAACCAAAACATACTTCTTAAACCTCTTGTGGCTATATGCCATTCATACTTGAAAACATATATAACTTGTAATCAAAATATACTTTCACATAATTGGTTCATTGACCAACATACTTTCACTTAATTTAACTTGTAGTTCAAAACATAACTTCAAATATAGCATTATACTTTCACAACAAATTAGAAATAATACTCTTGCATATAATTTCACATATAGAAATTTTATAAGAATTCTTGAAAATTCTTACTTGCCATGTACCCCAGAATGGGTAAAAATATTGCATGTACTCACCTCATGTATTGCTAGTGGATTGACTACACGTTCCTTGTATTTATACTCTTTTGATTCAATAATCACTTGGCATGAACCTATATTTAACATGTTATACATTAACATTCATGCTAACTGACTCTATAACTCATTAGAGTCCTTATTATACCAATATGGGTCATAACAAGTCTATAACTTTTAAATGACCAACTTTAAATAAATCGTATATTATACGTATTTTACTACAGTACCCTCGGGAGGTCGTATTTTCATTCCGACAATTTTTCATAAAGTTTTAGACTATAAGGGACTTATTTTTAAAATTTGAGGCAAAACGGACAAGTCTAGCATCAAATCTAAAAATCCAATTTCACTTGGCAGGAGACTCAATTGAAAAACTGCATTTAGCCTTTGCCGCCGCGTCGCGTCGCGACATATGTGTAGGTCGCGTCGTGAACTAAAAGTATATTGCCTTAAATGACAAATTTTCCAATTGCAGTTGCACTAATTGTTCACATTAAGTTCTTAATACTTGACTTAATCGATTTACAACCATTCTAGGATTAAAATAACAACTCCTTTATACATTTAAACCATAGTTTCTTCAATTTCATCACTTTTGCTTGAAATCATTCCTAAAAGACTCATTTTTACTACAAAAATCATTTTAATGAGTTTTCAAGAAAGGAATTGATTTCTCATGTCCTTTATGACACTTTAGACTTAGTGGATCATTTAAAATCAATTTCAAACTCATAAATTCAATTGTTCTCATAAAATCCCGTTTTTGACAATTTTCACCAAAAATACAAATTTTTTAAAACAATCACTTATGAATGTATTTATATATCTTAAATGATTATTAGAACTTAACAAAACAATAAAGATTACTTTCAATCTCACAAACCCATTTCTAGGGTTCTTGAGCTAAAATTCTCATTTCTTGATTTTTAGCACTTCTAATCGCTGAACTATGATTAAATATTGTTTTAGACATCAATTAAGGCTAGGAATAATAGGAAAATCCTCCTCTAGCCACTGAAATCCCGTAGCTACAGTAACTCACTCACGGGAAATGGGTTAAATAAACCTAAAAACAAGTTTACTAACCTTAGAAGGCTTGAAATTCTTAAATTCCAAGTGAATTCCATTCAATTCCTCCAACTCTTCAAGGATCGATCTCTCTTGGCACTCTCTAGAACTCTCCCGTAGCTGAAATGAGTTCACAATGAGGAGAGTGCAGATATTTTTCCTATTTATACATCCTCACTTTGCACTAATGACAATCTAGCCCCTCAAGTTCCATTTCCTGAAATTTTTGGCACTTTTATCATATTTTATCACATAAACTTTCTTTTCTTATATTTTTGCCACAAGCAAACCATATTTTTACATGTTTGGTCCTTCACATGGTCTAATGACCAAATTACCCTTTTATGGTAAAATTAACTTCCAAATTCTTATTACAGGTATTTAGTATTACAAATTTTATTTCATTACATATTAGCTCCAAAAAATCATATTTTCCTTACTTAAAAGTCATTTGGATGTCAAATGACCATTTTGCCCTTTTTCACCATATTTCTCCAAACTCTTGGAATTTTACTACATTTCCCAATAAATTGTTTCAAAACTTCCAAAATATTTTTGGTCTTTTCTTTAAGTATTTTCTCAAATATAAATTCGAGATTTTTGGGTCGTTACAACTACCTCCCCCTTATTGGGATTCCGTCCTCGGAATCATCACACAACTATTAATACCTTCTTTTATTAACCCATACTCATATTCTTATTACATCTCTTTTTACCTCATTTCATTTATATGCAAATCTCTTAGTGAAACTTATTTTACAAGATAGTTTCATACTTTCATACTTTTATCAAAAATAACAGTCTACTTTGTAATTCTTCTCGTATCTTTAGTTACCAAAACTTTATGAGATTATACTAGTCATATTATTTACTTGTAAAACTTTCTCCAATTACAATTAAACATGGTTTGTATCTATACACAATTCATATATACACTAAATCTTTTTTTGTAAAGTTTTGTCCCATAGTGGTCATCTTACTTAAGCAAAGTTGTTTTACAACACTTACTCCTTCTTTTCATTCTTTACTTATAATATTATTCATTTACTTTCACTCTTCTCTTCTTCTCATTCCTTTACTCATTCATTATTACATAGATAATTCATTACTATTTCTTCTTTCTAGAAGTTTTACAACTTCTTATCTTTTATGTATTATATTCTTTAAGTCTTTTGATCTTCTAGTTTATTCTTTTTTATCTCTACTAACAACTCCCGGTTCATACCCATTTACAAAGAATGGATTTTCTTCCTTCTTTTACACCTTACATCCTTATTTCCTGTTTAGTACAGAATATGTTAAAATAGTATGCCTTTCACGAAAATCTGCATATCCCATTCCAAAAGTGTCGAAACGATGTACCACTTTTTATATTAGAAACTAGACGTCCATATGTTTCTTTCTATGTATGATACACGATGTTTGACTTTGTAGATTTGTACAGTTTTACTATTGAAGTTGACCTATTATTTCTGTGAACTTCCTTATTTTCTTCTCTTACCACTTTTATTTTTTTCACATGTATTATTTTCTACCAATACATATCTCTTTTCATTTCGTATATGTATGCTACTATTACACCATTATACTTATTACTTTCGTTCTGAATTCATCTTTTATAAAATGTCATTTTCATATACTTCTTACTCATCTCTTACATTATATTTGTATTACTTTCATTAATACATATGTTATATCACCTTTTACTCATGCTATTTGCACATTTCGACATAATAGCAATCTAAATACTTTTTTCATCTTCCTTTGTTAGTTATGATATTTTAGTCTCATTTACTCATTACACTTACTAATACAATTCTGTCTTTTTCATTTCTTAACTTTCTTACAGTACTCCTATGGGTACATTTCTTATCTTCTTAGGTACCCCGTGTACCATTCTCATCTTATTACTCTTTTTATGATATTATCATTTCGTGGTGTAATTAGGTTTCACAAATCATATTTATTAACTTCTTGATCACAAATATCAACTCTTAAATTCTTGTCCCACTTTAGACTTTTTACAAATAGACTTTGTTGCTCTCTTTTATCTCTTGATTACTACTTGGTAATCCTACTCTTTTATCAAATATGTTATTTTATAACCCCAATCTCAATTTCTATATACCTTTTGCATACTTCAAGTGGTTTCATGATTACTTTCTAAGTTTGACTCTTATAGATAGTCAAAGCTGTAAGGAATTTAATTTCCAACTTTATATACTTTTGGTCATATTTTGGTTCCAACTTATCACTGTGGTGCTAACCATGATCTCAAACCACTTTTTAACATATATCTAAAGATTTTCAATCTGATGTTCAATTTCTTACTTTTATCTTGTATTCTTCTTTTCTTTCGTTTTTATCTTACATACTTTTACTTATAACTTTCTAAGCTTTAGGCCCAACTTTCCTTCCATTATATCTTTTACTATCTTTTCTATGTATTATAAGGCTACATGCCTAACACATTACATTGTTATTTCGTTTAATCTCCACTTTTTACACTCTATATATTATATGGAACTTACTTCTTATGTATCTCTAGGTGATACACATCGGTCATTCATTTTCTCATTATATTTCATTCTTTCATGTTTTTAAGACTATACACCAACACATTATTTTACTCATTTGCTTCATACTTTATAGTATTCTATTTAGCATTGGTGAGCCCGATTGTTGCCAAATAAGAGAACCTTAGGGCGAGACACGTCTATGTAACAATTTGATTGATTTTACACCTGGTCTAAAAACCAGTGGGAGTAATTGAATCATCAAAAGAAAGCGACATGGATAGAAATGTACTTACTGAACATCTGGTTGAGTGAGACGATACTCAGAGTCAAGCAATTGATTTCGAGAGAAGCACTCTCAATAGAAGATAAAATCCGAAAGGATAGTGCGTGGCACATTGTGAGACGTTAGTGGAGCGCGTGTGGATTACCGGCACACTAATAAGGACTCACAAAGAGCATGAAAATACAGTAGGTACATGGCCCTGGGATTCATCCCACAGGCACCTCGCAAGAAAGGAAATTCAAATTCTCAAAATGTGCCAAAAGTTTTGGATTTTGTGAACAGCCTGAAAGATTCCCATAACTATGTCTGAAAGGTTTTGGATTCTCAAAATGTGCCAAAAAGGTTTGGATTTTGTGAAGAGTCTGAAAGAGTCAAAGCCAGTGGGAATGTCGCTGTTATCTACTATCTCCATATGTGGGTTACATACTGTTTCTAGGAAACGTCTTTTTCATTACAAAGTGTAATGACTTGGTGTTAAGAAACGGATTGCTATGAAGACTTAATAGAGATACGGCATACTCAGGTGGTTGTAAACGTCTATAATATAGATCGAAACTTTGCCAAGATGATCTTGATGAGATTCAAGATGCATAGCCCAGGAAATGGTTTTTCCTATCATTGCAAAGTGTGATGACTTGGCATGAAATAAATAAAGAAGGTGCAAAATACTCACGTAATTCACAAACATCTATTGGATAGATGAAATCGTCAACATAGACCTAGCCATTGTAAGCATAATCTTGATAAGATTCAAGATGCATGAAAAGAGTCTTCGAAAGGAAATAGTTTTTCGAAAATCATGACACGAGGATTATAAATAATCTTTGGATTCCGAAAGGGTTTGGAATAAGATTAGATCGGGTTCCACAAGTTTCTTGGATCGATCAAAATGTCATGAACATATCCTGATGACTTGATGCTTAGGGCATAGTAAGTTGGATTCAGAACATTGTATGGCTGGGAATACTGGATGGTTTGTTTTCATTGGGAAATGAATGGGGTGAAAGTAATAGTAATAATTTGAAAGATTTTTTCAAAGTGGTAATTTGACGTTAAAGGACTTCATGGTTAAATAACCTCATTGGTATTCTGATGGAGCGCGTGTGGTTCACCGGCACATCATAGCACCTCGAATCAATCTTAGGGTGCATTCAAGTAGACTAAAGACTCCTAGAACCATAGGAAGTCACAATACACATTACCAGAATGGAGTTAGGAGAGAAAAAGACAGGATAACGTATTGAGATGTCATCGGAAGAACATCCGATTGGATCATCTGCAATAAAGTGCATCATTATAAGATACTTTGGATACATAGAAAGAGCGAAAGGTTCATAAAGACATAGCTATAAAATTAGAATTGAAAGTTTAAAAGAAATCTTGAAACCGATAATAGTTTATGACAAGATCCGACTTGGTGATTACCTCGTAGAGACTTGGTAATAAGCAGGAGTAGCTGCCATTCAGATCTTTATGTTTCGCTTTCGCATGTTTTACTTCCCGAATAATTTAATTATTCAGAAAGGTCCACAGTCGCTCATACTTTGGGAAGTAAGTATTGAATCAAGACTGTTATGAATTGGTTTGTAGACTGTCTAAGGAGTTAGACATAGCAATATGATTGCTACAACATTCATGAGTACTTAGAAATAGAGATTTGAGTATTGGATAAACCCACGCTCAATAGATTGCTTCATGGATTATATCACAAGCAATGTTGAGACGATAATATCTTATGATCTTGAAGTGGATAGATATGAGTTATAATTTACAAGGCAGTTGTTCATTGATGGTACGAAAACGCATCGGTAACTCGATGTTATAAAACGTGTTGTTGTGAATAATTTGACTGGTAAAAGATATAAACATATGAGTCGAAGCTTATTCGTTCCTTGACCCTGATGGGAAACAGATATCTGTAGGCCTCTCGATGATTTTGAAGTTGACTAAAGTGCTGGCCAGCCAGGACTGAATTGATGTGTTTAGTTATAAGTCCTAAAGTCATAAGCAGAATCGGAAATCGGGAAACAGAGTACCAGACATAGATTGATCTCAATCCATGTCTCATGTCCGGAAATATCTTGTTGAACGAAGAATCATATGATCACTTATCTATGGACAGAACTGACCAGGTCAGAGTTCGGCAGCAGTTTCTAGGAAGCTACAGTTTGCTGATTAATTAGAGGTTAAATTAGTAATTATAGTCATATACCTATCCAAGTGGGAGAATATTGGATTAGGTGGCTAAGCCTTGACTAATAATTTATATTTACCTAATTGATAGTAGCAAAGTCCATTTGGGTTGCCCTCACGGCTAGAGGTTTAGCAAAAAATTCAGGAGAGAGAAAAATTGATTTATTATATGATTGATAAATCAATAGAAATAAAATAAATAGTTTATTAATATATTATGGTGATAATATATTAATTAGAAACTATATTAATTAATTAGAAATTAATCTGGAATTAATTGGAATTAATTTGGTGATTAATTTGATTAATTAAAGGTGCGGGGGCTTAATTGTAATTATTCAATAGTTGAGTAAGTGACAATTATGGTAGTTTAAGTGGGCAACGAAATTATGGAGGGATTATCCATAATTTCGATTATTATATGTTAGGATAAATAGATTTGAATTGATAGATAAATGTTTATCTTATTTGAATTCAAAAAGGTTTATCTCTAAAGACTTATCTGGTGGCCAATTTGAAATTATAAATAGAGACCCCTAGGCACCATAAAAGCCACGACTTTTTCCTCTCTTCCCTCTCTCTGGAACTTTCGAAAACCCTAGTTTTGGGTGTGACTTCATTTGAGGCAAGGCACTTGCGTTGCTTAGCTTGCAAGAAACAACTAAAAAGTAAAAGGTTAGTTTTTTTTGATTTTATTCTTTTAGTTATTTTCTTGTGGCCTTTAGGAATTTATTATATGTTCAATTAGAAGAAAACATAGATCCAATATAGGTTGCATGTGAAATTAGGATTTTAGTTCATAGATTTGCATAAAACCTTTCAAAAAGATCTCTGTGTGAGATCAACGACGTTTTCTGTGTGAAAGTTACTTTGTTCTTGTTTGATTGATCCTTTGTGTTCTAACACACCTCAATAAGTTGTCTCACCTATTTAACCGAGAAGGTATTTCCTAAGCCTCCATTCTACAGCCATTTGTCGCGGTCACTGTTGAATCGGAAATTACCAACAATGTCCTACAGAGTCGCAATATGGTTATCCTCCCTGGCCCTTCAAAGAGGCCAAGTCCAATTATAGTGCCACTGTAAAATGCCACCAACCCTAACGTTCATTCTCTCACCCATAAGATAACTTTTGTTATGTTCTAAAGAATACAAAATTTGAGCGGAGATATTTCAAGGGAATGTCACAACACCATATGTCCTTGTAAAAAAGTGTGCTATCACCTAAACAAACCTCCTGTTTGAAAAGGTATTGTAAAATAATTCTCTTTCCCATAATATATTTATCAACATTTGCAATAGCAAACCAAATACCATTTAGAGTACATTCAATGAGAGGCTTACCATCCATACGAATAAATTGATGAATGTATTTAATGTAATCAGACCAAAAGGAGTTTGTTTCATTCTTAAAACGCCACCACCATTTGGCAAGAAGAGCCAGATACATAAAGTCAAGACACCTAATTCCAAGTTGTCATTTGTCTTTCGCTCTCACCACTACCTCCCGAGCAACCAAATTAATTTTCTTTTTCTCATCATCACCACCCCATAAAGAACCTCCTTCTAATACTATCAAGAGCGTTCAATACCTTCCTTGGAATAAGAAAAAACAAAAAAAAATAGAACGGTAGACTATTAGGGACCACTAGAAAGAGATTTAACTTTCCATTTAGAAAGCCTATTTCTAAATTTATCAACCATTGGAGCCCAATGTTTAGTAAGCTTCATATTTGCACCCACCAGTAAATCAAGATACACAAAAAGAATGGAGGCGGGCTCACATTTAAGAATGCTAGCAAGCCTATTAATTTCATTATTACTAACCCCAACACAAACACCTCGCTTTTATTCAAATTACCTTTATGACCCAAAGCAATATGAAAACAACAAAGCAGTCTATTAAGATTGATAAAATTAATTTCCGCGCATTCACCTATGAAAGTGACATCATCCGCATACACAATACGAGAAATAGAAATACCATGATGAGGAAGAGAAAAACCCGGAAAGTAGTGAAGATCACAAGTCGCCTCCATAGAGATATGGAGGCCTTCAATAACAATGATGAATCATAAAGGAGCAAGTGGGTTGCCTTGCCTCACGCCTGTTTTGATGTAAAATTCTTTAGTCAAATGACCATTATTCAACACCAAAACTCTACTAGAAGTAGGCAACCCATAATCCATCTCCTCAATTTCCACCCAAACTTCATTTGTTCCATCACCGAATCAAGAAACTCCCAACCCAAGGAGTCAAAGGCGTTGTCAAAGTCAACCTTGAAAGTTAAAGTCTTTTTCTTCAACTTGCTAGTCCAAGTGAAAACTTCATTCAATAAAAGAGGGTCATCCAATATACTTCTCTCTTCCACATAGGTCGATTGTGTACGACTAATAACTTTCTCAAAAGTAACTTGAGACGATTAGCAATAGCCTTTAAGAGCACCTTATATAAACACATGCAATGTTAAATCGGTCTAAAATATTTAAGTAGTAGTAGGCATATTTAGGGATTTACGAGATAAGAGAAGAGGTACAACGTCTAGCAAGACGACCATGACATTCAAAATCTCTCACAAACATGCACAAATCCTAGTTAATAAACTCCCCATACGCTTTTAAGAATCTAAAAGTAAAATCATCGGGTCCTGGCGCCTTGTCATTTCCACAACACCACACGACTTTCTTTATTTCATGTTCTGAGAATGGCTCCACAAGAAAGTCCATATGAAAATTCGAAAGCTTCTTAAAACAATTGCTCCTAAGCTTAGGTCAGTTGGCCATAGGTTCACTTAATTTTTTAGAAAATAAACCCCAAACCTCATCAACAAATATCAAATGCTCATTCTCCCAAGTACCATTAATGCAAAGACCATGAATTCGATTATTCCTTTTGTTATTGTTGATGACCCCGTGAAAAAACCTAGAGTTTTCGTCCTCATCAATGTCCCACTTTAACCTCGACTTTATTTGAAGTCAAGTCTTTGGATAAAATCCAAGTCTAGGACCCGTTTTTACAACGATTGCCGAAGAGCTATTTCTGGTGACATCAAAGCTCTAGCTTTGGCTTCCAGCTCCAACTCGTCAATTTTATGAAGTAAATTACTGTATTCCTCCTTCTCCTTACTTATTAAGTCAACCTCAACCCTCCACCGCTTATATAATTTTTGACTGCAAACCAACTTCTTGACGAGTCTCAAATCCGAGGTACCCGACGGGGGCCTTGTGAACCACATCATCAAGCCCCTCGAGTAAGAACCATGAGTTGAAGAACCGAAAGGAGCAAGACCCGAAATCAACAGAATTATGCACAAGGATAATGGGGCTGTGATCCAAGAATTTAGGAGTGAATAATAAATTAAGTTGAAGCTTTTTTAGAATCCAAACTTATCAATTACGACTTTAATTAGATTAATGTTTTTACTAGTAACCCAAAATAGAAATATATCGTATAAAAACTTTCTTTACGGCGCTGTTAATTCCATTTACGTCAAAAGCATCTCCATGGAATCTCGATCGTTGATCCGCATCATCTCGATCGTCGATCAGTTGGTACACTGAGAAGAGACGTTATAAGACGCATCGAGGCGCAGCGGCAGTCAAAACTCAAGACTATAAGCAGATCATAGAGACTCTGAGAATTCATCTACGAAGAGATGGCGATTACCCTGAACAGTGGATTCAAAATGCCCATAATCGGATTGGGTGTGTGGCGTATGGAGGGTAAAGATATCAAAGATCTCCTCCTCAATGCTATTAAAATCGGGTATCGTCATTTCGATTGTGCTGGTATAATCTCGATCTCTTTCGTAATCGTGGGAGTTTTGTTCAAGTTTATGTTACTTTTAGTATTCGGTATCGATGATCAGTGATAATTTCATGCTAAAGTATGATATGTATTACGTGGTATGGACAGAAATTTGTACTGATTTTGGAGACTTAAGCACCTAACGAAGTTGATTTTAGACGATCGGTGCGGATTAGGGTTGAAATTTTGAGTAAATGATCCATTTGTGTAATTGTTCTATAATGTTCTGGTTTGTTGAAGTTTGGGCTCACTAGCTTTTCAGGTTTTGTATTTGGGTAATTGGGCGTGGTTGGATGTGCCATCTCGAATCGATTACTGCTACTTGAAAAAATCCGAATCAGAATTAGCTAAATCGAAAATGAGAATTAGTTACCGTCACACGTAGTTTTAGGGTTTACATTGTCAAGAACTAGGAATGAACACACATTGTGTTCATGTGTGTTCACATTTTTCCCTAAATTACAATGAAAATACAAGAGCTTTTCTGTATTTTGGCCTTTTGGGTATGAATTTACACATGTAATGATTGTTTCTTGCAGCCGATTACCAAAATGAAGTAGAAGTGGGGGAGGCATTAACAGAGGCGTTTAAGACAGGATTGGTGAAGAGGGAGGATCTTTTCATTACCACAAAGGTTTTGTGGTTTATTTACTGCAATTAAACGTGGCAATTTCTATAAATTTATGTTAAAGAAGGGCCATTTGGGTTATGTTTTATTGATAATGGGCCAAACTAAAAAAATTAGCTAAAAAAGAAACTAGTCAAATAGTTTAAAAGTCACCCAAAGCATACTCAACTTTATACAATCTCCTATATTGTTTTATTCAACATAGTCCGATCATAATTTAATGATTAATGTTCAATATATTAACTATTTAGAAATACAAAGCAATTTTCTTTGCTATCATTGGGTGAAATTTTCAAAGTATAATGTCTTAATGAGAAAACAAATGGAAGTACAATGCTATAATTCTTTAGATTTCCGATTTCCCAAAGTACAATGTTGAAAGAGAAAGAAATGAAAGTAGCTTACTATAATACACATGTTAATAAAACTATAAAAGTACCTTGCTATTTTTTGCATGTTTTTAACATATTTGTTTTTTTTTTTTTTTTTTTTGAATTCAGCTATGGAACTCGGACCATGGACATGTTGTGGAAGCTTGTAAAGCAAGCTTAAAAAAGCTTCAACTAGACTATTTGGATCTCTTCCTTATTCACTTCCCCATAGCAACAAAACATACGGGTATTTACCATTTACTTTATTTTGTGCTAAATGCAAGAAATAGCAACGTACTTTCAAAGTACAATGCTGTAATAGGAAGAAATGAAAGTAGAATGTTAAAATAAACAAAGCAATTGTAGGAATTGGTACAACTGCAAGTGCATTGGATAAAGATGGTGTTTTGGAAATTGACACCACCGTTTCATTGGAAAGTACATGGCATGCTATGGAAGAAACCGTCTCCATGGGCTTGGTTCGCAGCATTGGGATCAGGTAAGGGGCATTAATGTCTTTTTTCATACGAGAATTAGATAATTAATTGATTAGCTTTTGGTTATTTTGACCCTAAATAACCGTAAAATCGTAATCATGTATTTATATCTATCGGTAATGTTACTTTATCTGTTATATATTTCGGATCAATTAGTTTGACTAATTTTGGTCAAAATTACGCAGCAATTACGACATATTCTTGACCGCCGATTGCTTAGCTTACTCGAAAATAAAACCGGCTGTAAATCAGATTGAAACGCATCCGTATTTCCAGCGTGAATCGCTTGTTAAATTCTGTCAAAAACACGGAATTGCGGTCACGGCCCACACACCGCTTGGTGGTTCGGTGGCTAATACTGAGTGGTTCGGTTCGGTTTCTTGCTTGGATGATCCGGATTTCAAAGTAAGTTTGACCTTTATAATTTATACCCTTAATTATTATTATTTTTCTTTTTGTATGGATAACGATTGAAAATTAATTTTTTATTAGGCTTTGGCTGATAAATACAAGAAAAGTGTAGCGCAAGTGGTTCTTAGATGGGGAATACAAAGAAACACCATCATAATCCCTAAATCATCAAAGCAAGAGCGACTTGAAGAGAATTTCAAAGTGTTTGACTTTGAGTTGACCAATGAAGATATGGAGTTCATCAAGAGCAAGGACAGGAAATACCGAACCAATAACCCTGCCAAATTTTGGGGACTTGATCTTTATGCGTAAATGTAAGCTTGTTCTTTTAAGAGACTGTAATCGTATGAACGGCTTTTGAAGCCAACTATGTAATAACATGGCTTTTATGATGCTTGGGGTTGGAAAAATGGTTTTAGGGTTTGATTTTAGTGTCGTATTTGAATGAGTTTTAAAATTTGTAGCTGATTTACATAATTATAAGGGGCTGTTTGATTTGCCGCTTACTGGTCCAATAGTCTGAGTCTGACTGGTCCAAGTCTGACTGGTCCAAGTCAGACTGTTTGATAACCTTAAATTTTACTTTTGACTAGATTCTAAACCCTAAAATTTACCCTTTACTTGTTTAGTTTCAGGATAAATCTGACTGAGCCAGACTGAGCCAGACATTGTCTCAGTCAGTTTTTAATCAATCAACAAGTATCAAACAGCCCCTAAGTAATCTATTACGAGTCTATGATAAGTTTGATGATGGAAATTAAAATTAAGATGAAAAATATTAAGTTTTGACGTAATAATAATAAATTAATGTTATAAAGATATGCACACGCACATATATGATATGTTGAGAAACAATTTTTTGACTGAATTTTATTGTTTATTGTTGTAGACTAATTAACTATATTTTTTAAATGAATAAGTTTATTTGACTTTTTCTTAGAAACGATAAACGATTAAGTTGGAAGCCTCATCCAAATATTTCATAGGTGACCCCAAGTTCGAGCTCCGTAAAGCGGGCAAACCCAGTCCCCAAGGGGATTTTCAGGGAAAATTTCCCCAAATGAGGCAATTAAGAGGTTTGCGGGTATTGAACCCCTTCCCTCCACCTATATGGGTATTAAACATGATGCCTCGAACCAGCTAGGCTGGAAGTTAATCGAATATTTTAGGGATCATAGTAGAATTAGAAGAGTTTTATTGAACATAATTATCATTACAATTTATATGCTTTTTCTTCCATTTGAGTTTTTAAAAGGTAAAAGTATAATCGCACTTAATTAGGTTATCCCTTTCAAAAGATGTAAAGTTCCTTTAAAACATTCATTTTTAGATATATTGATTTACCATTCTTCATAATTATTATATGTAATTATCAAAATGATTGATGTCTATTGGAGTTTATTTTAACTTCGTGTTATTTAGAGGTTTAATTGACCATCCATTATAATAGTTTAACAATTATGAATCAAATCATATGTTGCATTTATCAAAGGGCTTATGTCCTAACAATATGACATATAGTGTTAAGAGTATTAGAGTATGTGTTAATCGTTCTAAAAATATAACCATATGTTGCATTTTATAGGAAGTGCATGTAATTTTAGTATAACTATGACTAATCACTAATGTAGTAATGCTAGTAATATATTAGATATTTGCCAATGACCTCTTGGCCAAGTGGTAAGACGTCGCTCTCTAACCTTGAGGTTGAGGGTTCAATCCCCACTAGGGGGAATAGGTGGATTATAGGTGAATTAGAATAGAAGTAGGAGTAGGATAGATTTGCCGGTTCAATATATATATATATATATATATATATATATATATATATATATATATATATATATATATATATATATATATATATATATATATATATATATATATATATATATATATTGGGGCCACATGTCCATTTTCGATTATTCTTCAACCAAAAATAATTCAACAAGTATATATCATATGTAAAAGGTAGAGTCCACACTTTTGATGATGAAAACAGTTTATCATCTTTTTTATTTGACATTAAAAAATATCTGAAAGATAACATATTGAATGTGCATATAAGAATTAAGAATGACAAGAAGGTTTTTGTGATCAACAAACTTTGCAATTAAGTTTTATCAAATTGGAATCCTTGTAGTTATAATGTATTCTCATGAAAAACGAAAATGTATCTTACTTTTACCAAAAATTCTTACACAAAGATTTAAAAAGTCAACAAAGTAAAGTATGTGAAAGCATATTCATACAGAATTAGTGGTTATTTCTATGTAATTTTTCTACAACAAGTGGGGTCAAAGCATGTCTCTTTGTTATTATTGCTTGAATTCTTTTCCTTAAGTTTTGTGGATATAGGACAACATTTTTTAGTTTAACCATAAAAAGCAAACAAATGATAACAATATATATAGAAATGGTTTCCTTTTACTTAACAACTTCTCAAAAGTCAAATATCGTAATTGAGTGGTTAAACTTGTAGCTTAATTAAATTGAAAGTTAGATGATTAAATCCCTTCAAAAAGGCAAAAGCTCGAATGAACTTATTAGGTCGATTATACTAATTCATTACTATTAAGTTACACTATTCCAACAATATAACCCAAATAAGAATTAGACTAATAACTAAAAATTTTTATAATCGTGAAATTGACAAATCTTAGAAAAACCTAACATATTTTCATAAAATTCTTAAAAAAATCATCATATTATTTTTTTAATATATTAAACCCCGTATATTTCAAGAAATGACTAATTTAAGTTTTCTGATCTCAGAAAAATCCAATATATTTTCATCAAATCATTAATAAAACCACTATATTCGATTTTAGTGCATTAAAACTTCTATATTTTGTGAAATTGGCTAATCTAATAGACTGAAATCATCAAATACTTAAGAGTCGGTTATCTAACATTTGTGGTTGTCTAGGAATTACCAATTTGAAACCTTAAATTAGACAATTTAAATAATATACGAGTTTTAATGTACTAAAAAAAATAATATAGTGATTTTAAAAAAATAAAAAGAAAATATGTTGAGTTTTTAGAGTGGGGGAGTCTATCTCTCTCAACCGCCCCAACTCACACACCACATCAATATTTTTCTCTCCTCTCACTTTCATTTTTCACCATCTTTCACTAGTGAAAATCGATCTTTCCCAATCCTCCCAACCCTCAATGTCACATCATATTTTCTACATTAAAATTAATTAATAAATCAAAAATTGAAAATAGAATTTAATTTAATATTTAAAATAATATAAAAAGTAATAAATAAAACAAAAAAGGCAAATAACATTTAATTAAAAAAGCACATAATTACAAAATAAAATAAAAATCATAAAAACAATAATTTAAGGGTGCTACTAAATAAACACTCCTTGTACACCCTTTAATAAAAGTCAAATTGTTTTCAACCATTCATAATTAATTTTTCCGGAAAAACATGTAATTTCAACAAATCAAGAGAAGTTAAATTTGGACAGGGTTGTATATGTAGTATAATGTGGTGTATATTTAGTCATTCCTTAATTTAAATCCTAAATACGAGAAATTAAAACCTAAATACGTTAATTTAAATAAACTACTGATCCAAAAAATGTATGTAAGTATGCTTGATGTGGTCAACAAGATCCGATAGAAGTCTTTGGTAAATTCATGCATCGCGTAATTCCAATATCATATCATCATTAATTTCTTCATCGGTAGGGAGATCGATATCATGTATCAGACATATAGCATCATCTTCATCTTGAAGGATCGTGTTGTGAAATATAAAGCAAACATACATGATATCTCTACACTGATCAATATTGGTGGACCATGCAAGTTGTCTGATAATAGCCCATATTTGTTTTAGCACACCAAACGCTCGTTCAACGTCCTTTCTTGCTGCTTCTTAGGCCGGCTTGGAATATTTCTTTTTTGGGGTTATCGAATGTGAAAATGATTTTGCACAGGTGACCCAGATATAGTATATCTCATTTGCAAGATAGTACCCATGCTTGTATTATTCCCCATTCAAAATAAATGAACATTTTGGTGCTTTCCCAAGAACGATATCATTGACTTGTGGTGATCGGTACAGAATGTTTAGATCGTTGTTGCCACTGGCGACACCAAAATATGAATGTGATATCTACAGATCTTGTGACGCTACTGCTTCAAGTATCAATGTAGAGTTCCTGTGATCACCACTTATGTATTGGCCTCGCAAAGTCATTGGACAACTCCTCCAATCCCAATGTGTACAGTCAATGCTCTCTAGCATACCAGGAAATCCATGTTTGGATGTGCAGCATACAACAGTTGAATGTCGTTGGATGTTGGTTTACTCATGAATTTGACACCAGACAACTGAATAACACCATAACAGAAGTTGTAGAGGCTTTCACGTGAAGTCCGTTCTTCAAGTACTCATCTAGTGAATCGGGGGTGCTTCCTGCCTCCAATTTTCATACTGCAGATGTGCATTTCTGCAATGCAGTGAAACATTTTTGCAGCTTGGCATAATAAGTTGTATGAAAGTATGGAAAGTTTCTTTCCATTCCCCCAACAATACGCAAAAACAATCTTCTACTTATCTGAAATCTATTTCTAAAATTAACATCCATAACATTTGAATTGGAAACAAAGTAATCTTCGATCAACTCCTTCTCTACAGTTTCCCGTTCTCTGTGGAGATAAGTTCTTCGACGACAAGTGTTGGCACTTGCAGTATCTGCATATATGTTGAGCAACTGCTGCGTAAATAGTTGCATAATTTGATGAGCAACTGCTGCGTAAACAGTTACATAATTTGATGATTCAAACGTTGACGGTGAGTACACAGTATGTTCATCAGCTACTTTGCTACGGACATACGAATCAGAATTATCAGAAGAAGACATTTCAATTTAAAAATTAAATTGAAATTTAGATTTATAGAGGTACGAAATATAAGATTTTTGAAAGGGAGGGGGGGGGGGGGGTAAAATTAAATTTTGATTTAAAAAAGAAAATGCAAGCAATCACACGGGTTCCACAACCCGCTCCCCATCTATCTTTCTGCACCTATCAGTCGATGGAATGGTTTTCCCGCCGATATCGGCAGCCTTGCTGCCGAACTCGTTTTGATCTATTAGCCACTCCACCTGGCCTTATCAGATTTGCCCTAATGAAATAAAACTAAAAGCTGAACTATTAAATTAATGTTTATATTTAAGCAACTAATGGAAACAATTATGGAACTCAATTATTATTTGAAGGTAATAACTTAATAAAATGAACTTTCTAGTTTGGTCGAGGCCTACCCATTTCCCGATTCGAATCCGGTTTGGTGGAATCCGGTTTGATTCCGGCCTATGCACACCCGTATCAGATTGTGATGATTATGAACACATGGTTGTAAAAAGAAAATCTAAAATATTTCCAGTAGAAAGGTCTGGGTTCCTCTCTCTCATATTCTCTCTCTAAACTGGTGTTGATTCAAAAACCAAAAAGTAGGGCTTTTCATCTGGCGGCGATATACCTTAACGGTGGCCCTTCGATAGCTACATCGTCATCTTTTCTTCCATATCCGTAAGTTCTATCTTCGAATTTCCGAGTTTTATTGTTGTTTTTTTGTTTACAGACTCCTCTTGTGGAAGTAGCATGAACTTAATTCGCCACTTTTTGGATCTCTGGAAAATCCCTAAAAGTTTTCAACAATCTACCGAAATAATCAGCGGGACAGTATCGTTGATCTAGTGTAGAAGTTCATCAAATCAAATGAAGGACATATGTACTTCTTTCACTTGAACCGTGTCAATCTATTGTCTGATTTCCTGTTTTCAGTGTTTTATGATCTATACCGGCGTATGGCGGTTTTTGTGTGGTTGCTTCTAGATAATTTAGTCTAAGAATTTAGTAATTTGTGCATTCGTGGTGTTATTTATTGTATTTTAAGGGCATGCACATGCTGCCATTCCTAATTTAGGGCTCCGTTTGGATTTTGAATACTGTTCTTCTTGGGGTTTTCAAGAGTAAATGTAGCCGATAGATCATCATTCACCAAAAACCTACAAGCTTTTGTGGCTATCATCCTTCTATTCCATTTCTCCCACAGTGAACTAGTAAATTTCAAGTTGGAAGTTGGAACCTCCTTCAAAATTGGAATTTGGTTGAATGGATATCATTCTTGCATGGAGGCACATCAACTAGCAGCTGCATTCTTTAGTTAGATAGATTGCTTTAGCCTAAGACATAACACCTAATCTTGTTCTCTATGTTATAAGCATCATGTGGATCAAATCTTGCATCATGAAGTAATGATAGTCAGCTTGACAGATTCACTTAAAACCCACAATTACATGTATCCTAATTGTGTTCTATAACACATGTACCCTAATTTTGTTAGGGATGGAGTTTTGTAGTTTAACTCATTGCTTCATTTATTCCTGCAATCATAAAGTTTAATAAATTTTCCAACAAAAGTTTTAACATATATTTTTACATAACAACTTTTAATTTTCTTTGTCTTGATCTGCATACTTGTTTTACATACGTTAGTAGTGTTGCATTTAAATCTTATTTTCCTTTGATGATAATAAAGATTTGTAAACATAGAACATAGAAATATTTTGGAATATGTTAGTTAACATTCATGTGAATCTTAATTGATTAATAAATCCTTATACAGTGATACTTCACATCCATAATTAATCAATACCGAACTTTGGTACTTGAATCTAGTACATTAAATTTTTTCTATCTCTTTTGGAAATGAAAAGATATTATACCCTTTGATCCGTAAAATCTACACTGCTAATTTTGGAATGTTAGTCAAAGTTCTTTTCACTAACCACCTCAAAATTAGGTACTTAAATCAACTCCACACAACTAATTACACTAATTGTTCACTTAAATTCAATTTCCATATCAATTAAAAACCCAATTAGAAACATTCATCTGATTGATTTATGATTTAACTGTTCTTGTTCATAATACAGGGCAAGATGATGGTAACCAGTTAAATCACATTTTAATACAATTTTACTCTTCCTAAGAGGGCCAGGATGGATGATGGTGGACATCGTGACAAAGGTGGCCATAGGGTTGATTACTACAAAGGAGTTCATCCTCAGGTAAAATGTCCAAAATGCCCTTCAATAGCAAGACACTGATACCACATTACCTTTCTTTCATGTCACACTACTTACGTGCTTTATCCCACTCCTTTAAATTTCTTACCAAATCTTGATCATAGTAATATGTGTTTACCGAATATTCACATTGTGGATTTTTGCCCGAAGGGTAGTAACGTAATTTGTGTTGAATCTCGTATTTCAGTGGAACATGATGCCGCAACAATACCAAGTAAAAGACCAAAACGCGGTGATGATGAACCGAAAAATCATGCACATCGTGTCGGAACGCGACACCGCGATCGAAGAACGCGACCGCGCGCTTTCCGAAAAAAAAGCCGCGTTAGAAGAACGCGACATGGCAATCCAACAACGCGACGCCGCGATAGCAGACCGCAATGACGCGATTAGGGAACGCGATAACGCAATCGCCGCCCTCCGCTTCCAAGAAACCACCATGAACAACCACCTCCAACGCGCTCCCAAACGCACCCACCACCACCACCACCCTCCACCGCCGCCGTCCTACCGCCACGACCCAAACATAACCGATGCATTCCCGATCACCGTCGTCCCCGCCGAACCCACAAAGTCGAAACTAGTCAAAGAGAGAAAATCCGGCGGCGGCGGTGGCGGCGGCGGTGGTGGTTCGAGGTTGAAGAAACAGAAGAAAGTCGGGGAGGATTTGAACCGGAACGTGACAACGGACGGTTCGAAGGCGGAATGGGATGCTCAAGAGCTTGGATTGATGGACCAGATTAATTTCGATGAAACGACGATGCCGATTCCGATTTGCTCGTGTACCGGAGTCGGGCGGCAGTGTTACAAGTGGGGGAGCGGCGGGTGGCAGTCGTCGTGTTGCACCACCACCATCTCGGTTTACCCGCTCCCTCAGATGCCTAACAAGCGGCATTCCCGAATGGGTGGCCGGAAAATGAGCGGGACCGTTTTTACTCGGTTGCTTAGTCGGTTGGCGGCTCAAGGCCATGATTTGTCGGTCCCGGTTGACTTGAAAAACTACTGGGCGAAACATGGGACGAATCGGTATATTACGATTAAGTGAAATGACGGGTTTACCCTTCCTGTATGTTTTGAAAAAAAAAAAAGGAAAAGTTTGGTTAGGTTTTGTAGGGAAGGGGGATTTTATGTTTAGTGGTGAAAATTGTAGGAATTGGGCAGTGTTTTTTTAGGGTTTTTTATGGATTGGTATGCAAGTGGTTTTTGGTGCATTGTTACTATTTGTAGTTGGGCTATTTTCTGTTCAATATAATCTCCGGCCCCGCTTTTAGTGATGCATTTGATTTGCGTGGGAAAGTTTATTCGGGTTTGATCGTTTTTGTACAAAGTAAACAGAATAGCATCTTTGCAGTTCTATCGTTTTATTGGCTAGCCACTGTAGCGAGTTAAATATTTAGCCGTATTTTATTGACCGTTTAAGAGAACCTTATTTTTTTTTTCTAAAAGGATAAATTCTGAAAAATATGAAATGTTTTGGTCAATATGTAGCTTGTCAATTGATTGTTATAATGATAATTTAGCGGTTATATCGGTAAAAGATAGTAGAAATACGACATGCTTTCTATGTAGTTTATACTGGTATCAAACTAGATAACCGGAATAATGTTTTTAATTGGTAGAAAACAATCTAGTTGTATAATAACTATCATAATTAGTTAACGTTTAGATAATAAAATAATGAAAGTGTTTATATTTGAGAAAATGACTAAAATAGTCTAATCTCATAATAGGTTTCTTTAAAATAGCACAAGTTTAGTCTCATACCTCAAAATAGCCAATCAAATCGTAGGTGGCAAGTCCCACCTGCAATTTTCTCATGCCATCTGCGATTTGGTGGTCAGCTCATACTCTCACCTGCGATTTGCCCCTATGGGCTGCGATTTTCTTACTTGGCCTGTGATTTCATAGTGGGTTTGACCTATCAGTCTAATGTATATAAACCTAAAAAAAACTCATTTTTTTTATTCTCGAAGACGAAAAACGCTCTCTATAGCTGGCGAGAAATTTGCATCTTGGAATTTTGTAAGTATCTCAGATCTTATATTATTTTTGTGTATCAATTGTCCCTAGTTAAAATTTTCACGTATGTATGAGTGGTTATATCTATTGTACAACCTTTTAATGCACAAAATCGTAAGGTTTCATGAACTGGAGAGGAAATCGCAGATGATAGAGAGGAAATCGTAGGTGATGAAAGGAAATCGCAGGTAAGTGGAAAAAATGAGGCTTCGAAGTTGTACAACCATTTTTTTACAACCCTCAAAGCACCAAACCGCAGGTGGGATGAGGAAATCGAAGATGAGAGTAGCCCACCTACGATTTGTTGGCTAGTTTGAGTATCAGGCTAATTTTGTGCTATTTTGAGAAAACCTCTTATTAGATTAGACTATTTTAGTCATTTTCTCTTGTACTTTTGTGTCTTGAGAGTTGGTTCAAATTAGAATTTAAAAAAGTATACGGATTTAAAAACATGATTATGGTTTCTGGATTAAAATCAAGATGACGGTCGTGATTTGTCGTAGTCTATTACTTGTAATCGTCCAATTGTTTTATAATCGTCTAAAAAGAACAATTTGACTAGAAGGCTATGATCAAATTCTTAGACTTATATTTTAAAGTTCTAGTTCAAACAATATCAAGATTTTTTTATGTGACAAAACAGATAGTAAAATGGACAGTAGCTAGTGATGATGTTTGTGCGTTACGGTAATGTTATTGATGTTCACTTATATAGCGGTCATTCTATACTTTTACTATTACATCAAGAATATTACGGTAAATTTGTCTTATATGGTAACCATTTCTATAAGTTTGATATTACATAGGGATTGTTTCTCTTATTTTCCTATTACAAAGAACAATTTCTCTAATACCATTATTAAGTATTACATTGGGACTAGTTTTGCAACTTTGTCTTACATAGATACTATAACTTTATCTTACACATAGATACAATTTTGCAACTTTGCTATGATGCAGATCCATGTTTGATCATTTTTGTATTTTTCTCAAATATATTTCTGTATTTTTCTCAAATATAGAGATCGTTAGATAAATTTTCAGGAATCATTTCTATAATTTTCTCAAACATAGAAACCAATTAAATAAAACATAATTTTTACATAGAGATCATTTTTGTAATTTTCTCAAACACATGGGCGATTAGATAATTTTATAGGGACTATTTTTGCAAAAAAAAAAAATTAATATTAGGATCATTAGATAATTTTGCAGATACCATTTTTATAATTTTTTCAAACATAGAGACCATTTGATAATTTTTTAAAGACCATTTTCGTAATATTTTCAAATATAGGACCAATTTTGTAGCTTTCTCAACCATAAAACCATTAGATAATTTTATAAATAAGACCATTTATATAAATTTCTCAAATAAGAACCACATGACAATTTTAAAAAATATCTAATAAGACAAATTGCACAAATATGCCTGTAAATCAGTTATATTTGATAATCACAGAAAAAACCCCGAAATCCCAATACACGATCCGGTTTTGATTTGAAAACATCAACATTACTAATTAAAGAAATAAAAAAAATGCAGAGAAGTAAGAAGACACAGAAAAAAGAAAAAAGAAAAAAAAACCCCGGTCCTGTAAGCTCGTTATATTTCGAAGTATTCTTTTTTAACATGTTTACCATAATAATACAGTAATACTTAACGGAAAAACACAAACAGGATCTAAAAAAACCATCCAACGTGAACGGAACTGTTTGACGACGCCTGTACCTACCAAATCCGTTATTGCCTGGACTGAGAAATCTTTGATTTTTTTTTTCACATAAAAAACGGCATATCAATGTTGCGAATATGTCATAAAATAAAATAAAAAAAAGATTCGCGTTGTTCAAACTTCAAACGTATATCCACACGTATTTTATTCGATTTACAAGTTTATTTTAATTAAAATGTTACGGGTTTTCAATATTTATAACTGTCGGCCCAATTATGGTGGGCCCATAAACTTTTAGCCCAACACGTGGACTGAAGCTTTAACTGCAAGGCTGACATACGAACCATCACAAACTTATCCAAAACGTGGTTGGCCCACTAAATATTTTTTTAATAAATATCTTATTCGCCGTCCCTTTCAAATTCATACCAACAATTTTTTTTTTTCTTTTGTAATAACACTAAAAAAAATCGGTGATTTTGATAAAGACATTCAAATTGTAACAGAATATGTTGTTATCTTCATAAGATGTAGACGCTATTGATTTTACGTTATTAACCACTTGTCTATGAAAAACAATATATTTTATGTATTTAGATTTCTAATTTTTAGTGAATGTGGAACTCATTTTATTGATTTGTATCCACTAATTATATGATTCTGATTTACTAAACCTAGTTTTTGAAGAATATA
The DNA here is from genome assembly GCA_023525715.1 of Cichorium intybus. Lineage (NCBI taxonomy): Eukaryota > Viridiplantae > Streptophyta > Magnoliopsida > Asterales > Asteraceae > Cichorium > Cichorium intybus. The sequence continues at coordinate 114,056,002 of CM042010.1, forward strand.
ATAGGGAAAATCTCATAAAAACCCAACATATTTTTATATGATTCTTGAAAAAACCACAATATTATTTTTTAGTACATTAAGACCATTATATTTTTTAAATTGTCTAATGTAAGGTTTCAGATCGGCAAAACTTAGACAACCACAAATGCTAGGTAACTGACTCTTAAGTATTTGATAGTTACAATCCATTAGATTAGACAATTTTAGAAAATATAGGAGTTTTAACGCACTAGAAAATATAATATAGTGGTTTTTTTAATGATTCGATAAAAATATATTGGGTTTTCTAAGGTCAGAAAACTTAAATTAGACATTTTAGAGAATATAAGGGTTTTAATGTACTAAAATATAATATAATATTTTTTTTAAGAATTCGATAAAAATATATTGGGTTTTCTGAGTTTTTCCCAATATAATAATAACAATAACATGGTATTTACCCTTTTAAAACTTCACTAACTATTTTACAATTTTAAATGATTTGAATCCACTAATTATACGATTCTAATTTACTAAACCTAGTTTTTGAAGAATATAATAATTTGAAATGCATATCCATACACCCTCATATATGTAGATACATTGGATTTTAAACGACAAACTGTATATGTCTCAAATAAAAGTTGGGTCCATCAAATCTTTTTGTGTCATGTTGTTCTTGCTTGTTTACAAGTCACACTCATTATTATTCTTTCGATTTCTCTATCAAGATAACTTTTAAAATATGTGTAATTTCATAAAATACATAATCACATATGGCATGTGTTGGAAATGTTTTTGTGTTACTGGATTAATAATTTAATCATTGTGACATGATGTTGTAACAATGAGTTTCTAAGGTTTGGATAAAAGAAAATTGATTTTGATTATATGGCTCTTTAGGAGTTAAATAATTAGTTTCACAAGACGCAACAAAACAAATTATTCTAAAGCTACACTAAAACTAAATATTTGTATCTTTTACCGTATCTTAGATTGTTTACCCACATTTCTCATCGTTGATAATATTGTTAAAAAAAAGTTATAATTACTGAAATTACAAATGGCAAACTTTTTTAACATATGATTTATGAGAATTTTATTATAGTAGATAGAGAAGTACTTATATTATAAGTTCGATTAAACATATATACGTTTCTCTTTGATCATTTTATTTGTTAGTTTATTAATTTATAAAAATTCAAATATTTACGTGATAATTATCTTTTTTGCGTTGTACGTATATTTTCAATGAAAATATACTTAACAAAGAGTTATAGACGACAATCTTCTTTAACATATGATTTATAAGAATTTTATTAGTAGATCGAAAGGTACTTACATTATAAGTTCAATATTGTGAATAAACACACATACGTTTCTCTTTGATAATTTTGTTAAATAAAAGAATTCAAATATTTAAGGGATTATAATCCTTTCACGTTGTAGTTTGTACGCATATTACCGATGAAAACCTACTTATCAAAGAGTTACAAACGACAAACTTTTTTGTACGTATATTATAAATTATAATTTTATGTTGTACACTTATTACCAACAATCTTTATTTAATGTACATAAAATATCATTAGTAATCAGCAATAATATGTTAGATGATGACTTGATATTTTTTTTTTCTGAGATGACACTTTCTTTTTCCTAAGGTGCACATCTACTCAACATGGTCTCTTCTTCCCGGCACGAACAAGGGCATTAGGGCAAAAGCTTTATCGGTAATAGTTAATACATTAAGAGCAAGGATTTCTCCCACATCTCAAAGTTTTCTTCATCAAATTCACATGTGTTCAACTCAAATTCACACATCTGGAAGACAAATACGACACTTGATGATGCAAATCCGTATCACTATGGCCACCCATCTCGAATTTCGACATCATGGACCAAGGGTAATCCTTGGAAAAGGTTTAGAGTTTGCCCTAACTCTTTGGTAAATGCGTTTTCATGTTGAACTAAAATTGTTTCCTCATCTGATATCTTTATTCTATTTGAAAAATCCATAAAAGAAATGTCATTTTTGGGAATGCATTGATAATAAACCAACAACCAACAATAAAGAAGAAGCAAGATGAAGTGGAAGTAGGTGCTTTTGAACTAACAATTGCACTTCTGGAAAATGAAATGAGCATGTACAAGATGAAGATGAATCACGAATGTTTAATTTTTAGAAAGAATTGGATCAAAAGTGTAACATCACTAAAATTTAAAGATTTGGGATCTTATAGTAAGTAACCAGAACGATCTTGAACCTAATAAGTTAGTGTGAAAAGTTGGATATTTTAAAGATGCATGAATGGGGACAGTTTCGTCAAAAATGCTAAAATAGGTTCCAATGATCAAATTTCAATGAAATGTATATATATGCAAGAAACCAAGTGATATATAGAAGCTTCACAAACTGATAAGTGTCATACGTTGGAACTATAAAAATCAGCCTTAAGAGCATAATATTTGTGAATTAATTATATCGATGTGTAATTGGGATAAAATGTAATACAAAAAGAATTAGACCAAACAAATTTCAAATGATGAAGTTGTGCGATTTTGAAAATGATAGTGTTACTTGTTTATAATGGTAAAGTGTCGCCACCCTACGTTGATGACTATAGGACTTAGGATTTAAAACATCAAAATTGTAGTTTCTTGATTCCAAAATGTAGCTAACACATTAAAGAAAACATGGCAAAAGAGAAGCTCAATCAAAATCCATACGAGAAAGTTAAGATTGTTCAAAGTTGGAGAAAATCATATGCGACAGAATAGACAAGGCGTTGATGTAAGAACCAAAATTCTAAGAGTAATTATGCTTGCATTTTAAAAATAATGTTGATGAGGTAAATTTGACTATAAGGGAAATTTGGTCATTTTGGATGAAAATTTTATGATTTCCATGTTTCACGGTATGATTGTGCTACAACATGCGGTTAGACTATGGTGTGTAAGTTTGATGGCTTGATGCCTAATGTTGGAGGAGTTAGAAGATTTGGTTGGGACATAATGTTTTCTGCACAATTTATGGACGAGTCCACTCGAGGCACGCGACACGTCCCAAAGTAGATTGCCATTGAAAGAGATGATTTTGAAAGTAAGTTGCTGTGCTAGGATTGCGATGTGTTGAGCTCTAATGAGGCGACACGTTTTGCTGAAGGACACGACGCGCGTGTGTTGGACGCGACACATAGGTCGTATAGACCAGTCGCAATTTAAATCCCTAACTCGATCTATTGGCTCATTTCACCCCCAAACCCTGAAGAACAATAGAGGGGAATGATCCCCTAAGTCTATATGAGCCAAGATCGACGAGAAACAAGGTGTAAATCGAGGAGTAAACACTAGCAACATGATTTAAAAGGTAAATCCCTACTCCCCTCATGATGTATGGATCTTAGGGGTTGAGTTATGTTGGGGTTTGAAAACCCTAAGTGTTAAATGCTATTCTACATGTGAATAGTTGATGTATGAGGTTGAGATAGGAGTAGAAAACGTGTTTATGATGGTTGATTTCATGATTGAATCTTGAAATGGGTTTTGATCACAAACCCTAGTTTTAGTAAATAATGATAGAGATGTAATTGGCCTTTACGTGTTGTTATGACATGTGGTTAAGATAAATCTAATAGATTATATCCATAACTTGGTTATGGAGGAATTGATCGTTATGATGAAAGTTACTCATATATCTTAATGAATTAAGACACAGGCTTGACGAAGCCATGAGATATAGCTGATAAGTGTAGTTGAATATTATAGACTTAATGAAAGCATTAAGTCGAGTGTATGAATGATTATTGGTACTTGGGTTGAGATACTAAAGATTTTCATATGGTTTTGACAACTTCTAAGGCGAGAGAAGAAGTGAGATGATTAGCTTGAACTTATGGTGTTTACAACATCACTAAGGTGGGTACATGTTACCGCGATATGTTGGATACATGTCATTATTAATATATCTGTGTTGACGTACTATATATTGCAATACATATTTTGTTGTAATGATAGAATATTATGATATGGGTTGTATGTCGAATAATATTGTCTTAAATTAGAACCTAGTTTCCTAGGTTAATAGCTAATGAGAACAGTGCATCGTTAGGTTGGGTTGAGAGTATTTGTAGAACTATATTCCTTGTGGGGATGAGACACACGTGGTCCATGAATCAATGACAAGGAACGACCTTAGTGGATTGCGAACGTGACAAATGTGTGGTAGTGATAGAATATGAGGTGGTGAAGAGAATGTCAGATGACATTGACTCGAATTTTGGAGCCTAGCTCCTAGGTTAATAACTCTCGAGAACTATGCATAGATAGAGCGAGTTTGATAGTGTGATATGGTAAACATCCTTGTGGGGATATTGTGGTGTGATGAAAGAACACTCTATTAATACAATTGTTTGGAAAATTGGAAAACTATATGGTTATGTACAATGAGTTGTGGGAACTCAAAAGTTGATGGTAAGTAAACACTAGGAAAATGCAACATTGTGAATTAGTAAAGGAAGTGTAAAAAGACTTATAAATGGAAACGAATAACTCTTCAAGTGAAGAAATTATATAAGGAAATTGTTCAAAGGAATAATACATTCTTGGTAGAAAACAAAGTCAAAAAATGTGGACTTGAATTTAAATGTAAATGGTACAATTGAGAACTTAGAAAAGGAATGAGTATCTTAAAAGTTACTTGATGTGTAACGTGTCCAAGACAATGAAAAAGGGAAACATGATGACCAAATGGAATAGTTAAGGGTTTGTGAAACTCATCGAGGATTAAAGACACAAAATGATAGTAAAGGAACTTGTTAGAACAAAATCATCAATTTACAATTAGTGAAATCGTGTAAGCAAATTCAAGGTGACGTTTTAACTTATTGTAGTGCTTTTATGGCAAAGGGAAAAACGACTCATGGAAACAAATACCAATGAATGGGAATCAAATAAAGACTTTAAAGTAGAATGTTACTTTGAGTAAGAAAATGAAAGATGGATATATAATCACTTTGGTTGCCAAATGAATGTAGCTAACCGAACTACAAATGGATGGTGGTGCACGCACGATCCCTGCTACGTGTAAGTTCTGTATCGTCATACCGATACGCTGCGGCACCTGTTCTGTGCTGGAAAGCCATGCAACCTTGTGTGTAAACGGGATTGTCGGCGAGGCCGGTAGATTCTTGCTGGCTTTGGTGTGAGGGTTATTCATGAACGCGTAACGATCACGCTTGGAAACAGGATGGCGTGCCTGGAGCACTAAAAGTTATCAAATGGAAAGGAACAATAATATAATGGAAGTAAATATACACGAGTACGAGAGGACTACGAAATTGGAAAATGACTGATTGGAAAAAAATAGTGACTTTTGGAAAGTTAAACTACTATGACAAACAAAGTTGTTTAGATTTCAAGAGTTCTAATGTGAGCATTCTATGATTACGAGTGTAAACGTCCCAAATTTCACAACCAAAATTTTCATTTTTAAAATAAAGTGAAGTTGCCAAAAATCGTTTCAATCATCGGATGAACCATTTAAAACACCATAAACCCATTTGATCAGTTTAAAGAAAATAATATTCCAAAACCCATAGTAAAAATATCCAAATTGATAAACACATGACAGTAGAAGTCTGAAATCATAATCATGTCGGATGCGAGTACAGTCAGGCCGCACCCTACCCTACATCTGAAGAAGTACCTGAAAAACATTTAATTTGAGATAGTAAGCACAAAGCTTAGTGAGTTCCTTAAAATATCATATATTCCATCACATCACAAACATACAACATAATGGGCTTCGGCGCAATCCTACCCTTAATGTGACGCGACACTTTCCCACCCACACGACGTACTCATTGGGCCACGACGCGGTACTATCCCTAGTAGGGCGCACCACTTTCCTACCCACATGACGTACTCATAGGGCCACAGCACGGTGCTACCACTTGCATGACGCAACACTTTCCTACCCAGCCAATATATCCCATCGGGCCTCGACGCGGTACCACTCCTAGCAAGACGTAACACTTTCCTACCCACACGAGATATCAGTCAATCATAGTCATAGGAACGAATCATAAGACTTAGCAATCAATCAAGCAACACTATACTAGTCCTAGCATGCAATCTTACCCTAGCTACCTACGTATGCAACGTCACACATAGTATAGTGAGGAGACTCACCTGAACCTTGAAGCTGAAATACAGACATGCGTTTCCTCAGGTACTCAACAATGTGAACCTCCTAAATCATCAATAGGCATAACTTAGAGACCTTATATAATAAAAGGTCGACCCCTTGGTCAATACCACAAAACCCTCCAAGTTTGACCAAAAGTTAAGCTGGGCAAAAAGTCAATGGTTAACAGTCAAGTCAAAGTGAGCAGTCGCGACTCGCATCGCTATCATAACCATTCGCACCGCTAAGGGGCTCGACCCATCATTGAAAGGACACTATTGGCCGCGATTTTTCGTTGTTTTATACCGTTATAGCGGCACCACAACTGCTATTTTGACCTAAGGATCATTTTTCAGAATTTCTGAAAAAAGAATGAGTTGTTGATTATGAATGTGTGTTGAGGTCAATGTTTTGTGTATATTGCTTATTATGAGATATGATTTTTATTATGTGATATCATTCCGATTTACAAAACTTGAAGTGTTACAGATGAATTTAGGAATATAAATATTGATTCTATGTAATATAAAAAGCCGTTATTCACTGCTATACCACCGTTAGAACCGCTATTTTAAATAGCGGCCGAAGACCGCTATTTAATTTTGGACCGCGATAACTACCTGACTTGGGGGTAAAGGCTCCTTTATTATGAACATCCACAATTAGGAACTATGATTTTTCTGTATTAGATGAATCTGTCATTGTCGATTTCTCTATAGCAAGCTTTGACTGGATCGTGTTTGAGAAAGAACTCTAACTTCCTCTCTTTTGTGTAATGTGTGCATGATCTCATTCAATTAAGGGGTAACCATTGTAATAACCATGTAATATGCCTCCTAATTTCAACATAAACATTATTTTTTCTAATTTACAATATTACTAGGGAGGCCTATTATCACCGGTCGCCAACGGTAGTTTTTGCATATTGGATATTGATTGTTAGTAATACATATACAACGTAAAAAGATATTTAGTAATATATGTATAAAAAAAGTCTAATGATATTTTTTGTACGTAAGTTAAAGATCGTTAGTCTTCTAAGTCAATATCCAAATATCTAAACGAATCTTATTGCCATAATTTTAAAGACTAGAAGCATATTAAAAAACTATCTCATATAATATATTTTTTATAATTGATTATTTGATTTAAATTATTCAAAATATACATTTTAAACATCCCAAAAAACAGAAAATATTTATGTTGATTTGTATTCATATCCGGTAAAGCTTGTATCCACTATGTACATCCAAAAGAATCAAATACATGTGCAGTATAACCTTATTCATAGCTGATATGTTTATGTCTAAGGTGAAGACAAAGTCGTTTATTATAATGTGGGTGATATCAACAAAGTTGACTATTAAAACACCAACTCCAAGTCTCCAACGACCAAAGGAGATATCTACATGTGGCCACCTTCTAAAAATACCTTAGGAAGATTGTTAGGTATAGAAAAACAAGATAAATTATTAAATATATGATTTGTTTTATTTACATTTTGCAAATAGTATGTAAAAGTAGTATTTTAATTAATCGTTTTCTTAAATGCATTTTTGAAATCGATTTTGATAATCCCATAAGAGGAATTTTGTATCAAAATATAAAAATATTTTATCTATATAATGAACTTGTATGCTTTTGGCACTTTATACGCAAAATAATTTCCTTACCACTTGTTCTTTTGTTACTGGTTCCTTTTGTCATTTTTATATAATAAAATGGGTTTAATACCAGAAGTATATATGGATACTTGGTAACGATTTCGTTTACGTAAGTTTGATGCATAAATAAGTCATTATTTTTATATCAAAATATTTATTTATAGCAGATACGTCTTTTGCAATTATATATTTATGAACATAAACCATTAAATATGAATTTGAAACATTCTGATGATGGGTAACACGGGCAACTGTCTAGGACCCATTGTCTTAGGGGGCCGAAAAAGTTTATTTCCTACGTAATATAGATGTTTTATATTTGTCTAATTGTCTTCTTACAAAATACAAGTTGTTGAGTATTTTTTTGATTTTTTAAAAGTAGATTATACTTTGGGGTTGAGACTTTTTAATAAATTATTAGATGCATTGAAATTGCTAGACCTAAATGTGAATGATATAAAATGTAAAGGTTACGATAACAATTCTAATATGAAAATAAAATGCTACGGTGTTTAAAAAGAACTACTTGGAATTAATTCTATTGTTTTATATGTGTCATGTGTTTGTCATAGATTTAACCTTATGGTTAGTGATATGACACTTTCATGTGTTAACGTCATTTTATTTTTTGGATTTGTGTAACGTGTGTGTGTGTGTGTGTGTATATATATATATATATATATATATATATATATATATATATATATATATATATATATATATATATATATATATATATATATATATATATATATATATATATATATATATATATATATAAACTTCTAGTTCACCTAAAAGATGGATAGTGTTATTAGATAATGTTCTAACTTTAACCATAAAATCTTTATCTAATACACTTTGGGAAAATACAATTAAAAGCAACCAAGTTATTAGATTTAAGGCTCCTCAAATAAGATTGGCTTTGCTAAAAATATCTGGATCATGTATCATCCAAAATCAAAAGTAGAAAGTATAATCAGTGTTATTGAGAGTTTTGGATTTTTACTTGGTATTTTTATTTTGTATAAAGTTTTATTTGCTATTAATATGATAATATGTTACGTAAGAAGTTGCAATCTAAACTATTTGTATCGATGCTACGATCAACAAACTACAAGACATAGTGTCAGTTTTTAAGAATTATAGGAATGAAGGGTTTGACTAAGTATGACATTTAATATCGATATAGAACCTACATTTCCAATAAGACATTGTGTTATTAGGATAAAACAATTTGACGAAACTAATCATGAAGAAGAAATACAATTTGTCGAAGACTATTTTTAAGGTTTACTATTGTTTCATTATATAATAGATTTGAACAACTAAATGATTTTGAAAATAATTTTAGATTTTTATACGATTCAAAAGAATTGAAGTCCTTAATGAAAATGAACATAAAGAATGTCGTATAACGGGTGCAACAGCTTTTTCAAATGATAATGTGTCTAATATAAATTCAACTGATCTTTTTTCTTAATCATATGAAATATTGAATTGTGTGACTATCCTATATATAGAGAAAAATATGTTAGATAAAATTGATTTTGATAACTTTATTAATTATTTTGCATCTAAAACAGCTAGAAGATTTTTTTGGTTTTAAAAATTAGTGGATTTTTGTATTGGTGCAGCTATTTGTATCTTCAAAACTATTTTTAATGAAAAATGCTGAATCTTTTTTGTATAAATGGTTTTGTTATATTTTTGTCTTTGAGGGGCCTTTTATTCCCTCTTGCCCCGGGCCCCAAAAATGTTTGGACTGGCCCTGATTTGAAAAGATATATGATATTTTTAATTAATACGACTTTCAATAATATATCATAATTTAATTTTACATCGAGATCAAAGACAAATGGGCAACAAACTGCGTCACTAATCCTTATTGTATAGCAAAACTAATTCGTTTAAACACAACGTCCATACGACTAGAGATCATAACATTACGATACATGGTCCATTAGACTCTTGTCAGGAGCTCCACAGTCTCTAGTGCAAGGAAACCGAATGTCTCAAACTCGAACGATATAAACACATGATTGTTATCCGTGCACGCTTTCTTGTGATTTGCCACTTTGTAGAAAGTTACTTTTAAAGTAGCTTGTCCCATAGTGAAACCTACATTCCTCAAACCCACGAGGGGGAAACTCCTGTTTGATCCACACTAGCATGTTTCCCACCTATTCCAACCAAACACCAGAACATCATACATGAAGTGTTTATCAAACTTCCCCCATTTAGTCAAGAACTTCACAGGTGCTTCATTCTTAACAGACACCCCAAACATCCTAAATATGTCATATAAAACGTCCCTAACCATATCATGATGGTACTTTAAATCCAAGAGCTCTCTACAATGCACTGGTTGTTCCCCAAAAGAGTGTAAGCATGCCTTGCGGCAAACTGGGCATATTTTATCAATCGGGAATAATAGAATTATTATGCAATACTTGAGGATAGTACGATACTCCACAGATGACATATGTGGTCTCAATCCGTGAATAAGGATAGCTAAGAGAAAATCCTAAGCATGTGGAGCTCGAACACACTCAAAAACTATTTTCAGCCTAACGGTCATGTCGAAACAAACTTCCATGTCCTAAATAATTTTACTAAAAAGGGATATCGCCAAAACATGTTGGGTTTTAGGTGGGGCGTTGCTCATGTTGGTCAAAAAGCTATAGTCAAAGGTCGGAATTGTATCCTAAAGACAGTCCAAAGCACTAGCATAATCACAATTCATACCTCATATGTCACAAAGTCTTAAGATGTGGTCTTGTAGCACCCAAGTTTCTAGTGCCGAGTAGAACCCCAAACCCCTAAACTTGAGTGGTAAAGAAGCAAGTCGCTACTGGATATCACCAAAAAAGGACCTCCACAAACCACTATGCCCTCAATCGCCTAACATAATCCTTTTTCAAAGAGACATGTTGCCGCCTCCATGTGTATGTGTTTGTGTATCCTCAAGCCAAATAAAAGTTTTACAATACCCAAGCAATATCAAAAGAGGAGAAGCTCACACTATAGATTATGTATTTGCGGAAGGGACACGTCAATTCAACCCGTTTGACCATTCTTTGCATGGCCAACCCGCTAATAAAATCAGAGTCCCTGCTAACTACCCCCAAGCAGTTTCACCCCCAATTGCGGCCTCCGGATGTCTAATGGGGATAAACCTTCACAGAGTTTCTTACCTTCATAGAAAGTCCAAATAACTTAGTTTCTTTTCATATTTAGTTCAAGACCCCAACCCTAGACTAGTTACTGAAATGATGTCAAATACTTTGGCTACCTCCTTAGATTCACTAACAATTATCCTATCTGCAAGATACCATGCATGCATAAGGAGCTTGCAATTGTCTATAATTTAAGCACTAACGAGTACAGAAATAAAGAAAACAGAAGTGGTCCTAAGGGGTCGTTCTGCTAAACCCTAGTGGTGGACCAGATATGCATGTCTCCTAGATATAACCTTGATGACTGACCATATACAAATTGTACCCACAAAGAAATAGAAAGACACATTAACCTAACATCATGCAGTAAAGTCGACCAATCTACCATATCGAAGGCATTAGTGAAGTCATTATAAGCACGACAAGGGACCCATCTGCATGTCGTTCGCTCAATAACCTATTGAGGCTATGCAATACGGCCTCAACACCACCCGACATGCGGAGCCCAAACAGATAATCATTAAGGTACTTCGTAATTTCTTTGTCAATGCCTTTCATGGCAACCTTGGAGACAAGATACTCCAAATAATGCAAAATACAATTGGATGAATCTTGTTATCCGGCTTTAGAAGCAACGTTAAGGGAGCATATGCAACAACCTTTGCCAAAATCGAAGGACATCCTCCCCTAACTACATATTAACCATTGAGGTGATAACATCTAAGAGGTTTGTGGCTACAAAAGACCCCTCACCACAAAGAGCATCTAAAATATGTTGTGCCCTCAACCACTCTCTCCACACAAAGTTCCTTTAGGGAATGATTTAATACAGCCAAGGACATCATTTATTTTACTCTATAGGAAATCGTTTACTTGTGATAATAAGCACGAGACAATACGAGTAAACCTAATATATTTTTACTCATAGAGGAGATGGTGGATTTATTTCCTAATATCATTTGTACCACTTTAGAGAAAAACAATCTGATCATAGGTCAATCTTTCTGAAATAAATGATTAGATGCTCTGATCATATTCAAAATTTTCCATTCTTGGTTTCTAATGGAAGGATTTAAAGAGGTGGTTAGGTAGTCATTAATTCATGGAAATCCATACATGTAGAGGTTTTCTAACAAATGGTTTCTTTTAAGAAGAAACTACAAACATTTTAAAATTATTATTAAAAGTTAGAATGGGGAAAAGATGAAGCTTCAAATTCGGGAAAAATATGAATTCCTAAAATAATCATGAGCTTTATAGTTAAATGGATGAGGGTTTTCTATTCCAATTGAGATACAAAAGATTATTGACTAATTAAAAAGTTGGTCGATTTATAATTGAAGCAATAAAAGTGAAAAATAACTAAGATTCGATGGTGGTCAAAGGGGATGAGAATACTAGTTTTTCTTTGGTATGTTGAACAAGAAGCACCATAAATTAGCTATTCATGGTATTATTATTAAGAGATTTAGTATTTGGTGTACGGATCCTATACATGTTAAAACAATTTTCTTATATTTTTATGCTTCTAAGTTTTACTAACATGATCATAATAATTCTACTCAATATGTAATCAATTTAAAAAGCGAAACATGCACCGGGTTACATAAAAGTGACAATAGGGGATTATATAAATGACAAAGCTCCAAGAGCAATGGGTAATACTTTTGCTTTTATTAAAATCTATTAGACTTTATCCAATCAAATGTTGTTGATTTTAGTTTTTTTTTTTTGAAAGCGAAATTTTATTAAAAGCAACTAGCAAGAAGTTAGCATAGTAAAAAAAAACTATTACATCACAATTAAAGAAGGGTTTAAATGCCACAAATTCCAATCTATCTTTTTCTTAGACCGACTATCACACCAAAGGTACGATTGAGCAACAATATCATCAAAGATAACACTTTTTTTAGGAAGTGTTTCTCCAAATATAATATCGTTCCGAAATCTCCAGATGTACCACCACGCCACAAAAAAGACTCCTTCCAGAATTTCTTTAACCAACTTTTGTAATCTCAAATCTTGCAGCCAAGACCTCCAATTCGCTAAAGACCAAACGGTTGGTAAATCCACATCCCACCATTTCCCAATTAGAGTAAACACCTCTTGAGCAAGACTACACTCGAAAAATAGATGGGCCATCTCTTCAGCTTTAACACCACAAACCGGACATAAGATAGATTCCAATTGTATGCCTATTTTTGACATATTCCATCTCGTAGGTAAACCATTTAACATCATCTTCCAAGCAAAAACATTTATTTTTATAGGAATCATCTTGACCCACCTTGTAGGAACTCCCGTACCGCCATTGACCACGTCATCAATACACCGCCTAGTGGAACTAACCGAAAAAGAACCATCCGACACCAAATCCCAAACCCAAGTGTCTCGATTATTAGACATATATATGCCTCGCATAATTCTCTCCAACTCCCCCTTCTGCACTTCCTCCACACCCCCATCGGCACTCGTCTAAGAGAATCACCCCACCAACCCGTGCATTTAGAAGCCACAGTAGCATTTTTGTCCTCCTCCAAATTGTATAATCTGTGAAACCTACGCATGAAGCAAGTATCTCCTAACCAAACATCTTTCCAAAATAGAGTATCCATACCATCCCCAATCCGCCTTTTACAGAAGCCCATCAGATCAATTCTCTTCTTTATCAAATCTCTAGTCGAGGTAACGACATCACGCCACACTGAAGTTCTTTTAGGAACATTACTATATCCTAAAAGACCATATTCTCCATGAATCGCTTTAACAACCTTCACCCACATCACCCTAGGATTATTCCTAAATCTCCAAATCCATTTAAAAAGTAATGCCCTATTCAAAGCAAAATAACTTCTAACTCCAAGACCACCCTTATCCCTATCCGCACACACCTTGTCCCACCCGATCCACGCCATTTTTTTCTCCTTACCATCCACACCACGAAAAAACCGACTCCTCATATCTTCCAATCTTTTAATCACCCCAACCGGAGCTTTAAAAATTGACAAATAATAATTAGGTATGGACCCAAGCACCGCCTTCAAAAGAGTCAACCTTCCACCAACTGAGAGAGTTTTAAGTTTCCATTTAGAAAGTCTATCATTAACTTTCTCCTCAACCTCTTCCCACGTACTCGCTCTAGACATAGAACCTCCAACCAAAACCCCCAGGTACTTAAACGGAGTTTTAATTGCAGCACATCCCACCAATGTCGCCACTCTCTCAACTTCTATGTAAGGAACACTAACACCCAACATTTTAGATTTTTGGATGTTAATTTTCAGCCCGGAAGCCAAATGAAAACACTGCAAAATAGAAACAATATTAGCAAAATTTTCCTCTTTCCAATCTCCAATAAACACTGCATCATCCGCATAGAACAAGTGTGAGAGACTAAAACCACTGCCAACCGTCAAAGGCGTGAAAACTCCCCGATCAATAGTCCTCAAAAACGACAAATGAAGTGTCTCCATAACCATAATGAACAAGAAAGGCGAAAGCAGATCTCCTTGGCGCAAACCTTTATAAAACTGAAACTCATCTGTAGGACTACCATTCACCAACACAGAACCTCTAGCCGTCTCCAGACAACCACGAATCCATCTACGCCACTTCCTTCCAAAACCGAAGCCACCCAAGATCTCATCCAAGAAATCCCATCTAACTGAGTCATAAGCCTTCTCGAAATCAACCTTAAACACCATAACCTTCTTCTTCTTACTTCTACACCAAGCAAGAACTTCATTTAAAATTAACGGACCATCTAGAATCTGACGGCCAGACACAAACGCAGACTGCTCTTCACTAATCAAGTCACCAATTACCATTTTTAACCGATTAGCCAAAATTTTAGTAATAATCTTATATTGCCCACCAATGAGACTAATCGGCCTAAAATCCTTCACAAACTTAGCATCCGCCACCTTATGAATCAAAGCAATAAAAGAAGAATTACAACCATCTAGAAAGATTCCAGTCCTAAAGAACTCCTGAACCGCCTCAACCACCAAATCCTTCAATAACTCCCAAAACTTTCTAATAAATTCAAAAGTAAAGCCATCTGGGCCCGGAGATTTTTCTGCCCCACAATCCCACACAGCCTGCTTCACTTCTTCACTCGTCACCTCCCCTTCCATTAACTCCAATTGATCTGCTGACAAACATCTAGGAAATTCCATATCACACTGTAGCCTACATACATCTGGACTAGAAAATCTATCAGCAAAATGTGTAAGAAACTCTTTCTTTACTTGTTTAGGCCGATCCAACCAGTCCCCATTAGAAAAAACCCTCTAATAGCAAGTTGATGACGCGATTTATTAATAATACCATGAAAATACTTCGAGTTCTCATCTCCTTCAATAGCCCATTTCACTTTAGCTTTTTGAGCTAAGTCTGCGGCTTCCTGCTTGTCATGGTCAAGAATTTTACTAAGAATTTCCCTCCTTTCCTTTAAAACATCCACCTCCCCATTATAAACCCGCTTATCTAATTCACACAGTTTTTCTTTAAGCAACATCTTATCACCAATTTTCTGACGTCGCATCTCTTTAGACCAACCTTTCAAACGAATTTTAAGGGCTTTTAATTTATTTTTAAGGCGAACCATAGCACTGTCATCTGTAACCCCATCATTGGCCCACGAATCATTCACAATCTTCTCAAAATCCCCATTTTGTAACCAAGAATTATAAAACCGAAAAGGGATAGACCCATAATCCAACACCGATTCACGTAACAAAATAGGATGATGATCAGAAAGATGTTTCTCTAAAATCAACCCCGAAATATGCGGACATAAATCCAACAAGCCTTCTGAGACAAGAAACCTATCCAACTTACTTATTTTACCGGACGAAGAGTGAGTCCAAGTAAACGAGTACCCACCTAAAGGAATATCAACGAGACCAGCCATTGCTATAAATTCATTGAAAAAACGCGCCCCAGTAACATGGAATATAGAACCAAATCTTTCTGCCTTAACCCGCATTTCATTAAAATCACCCATAACAATCACCTCACCTCTCCATTTAGGAATAACTTGAGAAAGATAATCCCAAAGCATTTTTTTCTCACCTAACTCTTGTGGTGCATAAACCGAAATGACCAAAAGATTAGTGTTAGTAGGCTTCCAAAGACCCTCAACAATAACAAAATAATCTGAACTTATTGGTTGTAACTCTTTGTTTATTGAACTTATTCATATGACTATGAATCTTATGACTATTAAAGACTATATATAGAATGATAATCTCGTAGGGTCCCAATACAATATCATAGCCAAATTGTTAACCAATCAACTATCAAGTGATACTAAAAATGTTATCAGCAACAAACAATTTGCATTTATTAAAGGCTATAAAATATTGATGGACCTTCGGTAGTTATTAAATTATTGCTTTGTACACGACTAAATGAAGAAAGATGGTGATTTTCGAAGTAGACTTTGAGAAGGAGAGAAGATAATTTGTTAGATTGAATGGAATAGTTTCTATGCATTGATAGCCTCTATGCTTTTAATCATGCTTTGATAGCAAATAAGTTTGGTGTTTTTTTGAATGGGACAAATTCTTTATGGGTTGTTGCAATTAAAGCAATTCATGGATTTGAATGGGGTTTTGAAATGGATTTTTTATGGGTTGATGTAATTGAAGTAATTCATATTGAAATGGATTCTTCTATTTGGAGCCTTATTGAAATATGGTGGCATATAGATATTCTACAATTCAACATGACTAAGAGACTTGCTTTGTTGGTCTAAAAAACCATTAGTTATAGTAATATTTTAGATGGTCTAAAAGACCATTAGTTATCATCTTATTAAAAAAAAAAAAAAAAAAAAAAAAAAAAAAATAGATACCTAAACCATGACATATATAAAACCAAGATTACTCACTTTTTGTGGAATGTATTATTATTATTCTATTGTTTGGGTTTTGATTACAAAATTTGATAATTAAGCACGAAGGATAATTTGTTAGGTACAATTAATGCAAATTAGTTGTGGTTTGCATGACTCTCCTCACTCATCGAGTATAAATAACTAATTAAAATGAATTATTTAATCAATTCATGATACGTAGGAAAAGCTTTAGTAAAAAAAAGTCAATGATTTCAAGGGAAGATTCGTTATGGTACCAAAAGTTAAACAATGAAAAATTTTACACGGCGGATCAAAAAAACGGTCACATCTTTTGAAAAATCGAAGTATAATTTGTTATCATATACATTTACCGACAAAATGAATAAACCACAACCTATAGTTATTGGGTTATTTCATAAATAGTCCATATTTTTCAGAAAATTACAATATATCAGGATATTTTATAAAATGATCCCTATATTTCATAAATTACAAAAACATTTTTTGTGTTTCACAAAATTACTGAAATAGTCTTTACATTTCACAAAATTACAGAATTAGTTCCTTATTAATAGCAAAATTGTAGAAAAGGTCCATAAGTTTCACAAAATTATAGAATTGGTCTCCGTCTAAGATTATCTTCATTAGAAACCCAACTTAATCCATCTTTTTTATTAAAAAATAAATTTTCTTTCTTTCACCTACACAACCCAACAAAACATAATTTATTACACTTATTAACAACCCAGCTCAATCTAACTTTTTAATAAAAAATATTAAAAAATACATATCAATATTGATATTATTTTGTAGGAAAAAATAAATTACATATTTTGATATATTTTATTTATTTATTTGATTGATAAATACTTAATTATCTACAAAATAAAAGTTATTAAAAAAGTAAGTTTTTTAGTTAAGGATGGGGGAGCATCACAATCCAAGGCTATGGGGGCAACCTAACTCGTCTCATATTGTTGACTTTCATTAAATTTTTCTTTTTAATTTTTTTAATAGGGGTTGGGTTGGTGAAGATTGCCAATGAGAATGGTCTAATAACAAAATAAACATAAATGGTCCCTATCTTCACAGGGTTATAGAAATGATCTCTGTCTAATATAAAGTTTATTGAAATTGTCCATGTGTTTCATAAAATTTACAGAGATGATACTCATGTAATAGAATACAGAAACAATGTCGAAGATATAAAGTTAATAAATACGTCGCAACGCATGTGGAATCCCACTAGTTGTCTACATTCTCATATAGTTTAATTTAACTATTTACATAAATTCAACATATTTGTCTTTAATAAGTTTTTTTTTTAATAATCACTGATGTGAATTCAGACTCTAGACGTGATAATGGGAAGATCCTGGTGGTCAGCTCGAAAGAGCATGCGATCACAATCAAGAGAAAAGAACTCGTCAGCCATTTTTCGAGAGGAGATCCCGGAAAAACGTTCCAACGGTTAAGTCAGTCTCCGGCGGGACAAATACGGTTAGTGTATGTGTAAGGAAGAGTAAGAAGCGATCCCTTTACCATGTGCCTTCTCAGACCTTATATACGTGAGGCAGGTCTTGCTTTAGGCGACAAGGCGTCTGCGGTGGCAGGAGGGGACAAGGGCGCTGATTGGATGATTAGGATCTTGTCTCCTGCCATGTCTTTGATTGGTTCAAGTGTAAGATGTGGTGTGTGCACGATCTCTGTCGGGTACGGATTTCGTACGAGAGTCAGTGCGCTGCGGGGTGCTCCCCAGGCCGGATCGTCGGCAGAGCAATTATCTTCTTTGGGCCAGGCCAGATGGACAGCTGGAACATCGCAACCTAAGAATGTAAGTCGCTCCTTGGTATCGGGCAGCAGTATTCAGGAGCAGGCTGGAACGCTTGCCATATAGCCCCCTATCAATTACATTTATCATAAAAAACATGACAATTAAATAGTTTTTTTGCTGTTATTATAGGTATGATACAGTGATACCTGAATTTTGTATCAATTCACTCTTACATGTAACGTTTTGTTTATATTTCTTTTCTTAAATCAGATGTTCATTTTATATTTTTATTTTGTGTATCCAAAATCTTTATTGCTATAATTGTATAAACGTCTATAAAAGTTGCATATTCAATTTGAAGTAAACGATCAAAACTTTGTGATTAAAATGTTTGACATTTTGAAGAATGTAAGGGTGGGCAGAATCGTCAGCGACTTCGACGAGTTTCACGACCGTTGCGGTTGGAGGGGATGAGAATGCAAGTTCACAGACCCGTTTTGGGTTGAAGGCAAAGAAGGGGAAGGAAAGCAGCGGTGTGGGCGGGGTTCAAGATCGGCAAGAACAACTCCGTCCTTTCTGGAATCGGCGAGTTGGTTGCTTGAACAAGGACGACTCCGTCCATCCTAAGACCACATTGAATGATATATCAAAGTTTTTAATTTATATGTTGGCATAATCCGTAAGGTGGTCAAACTAGAAAATAATGTCGGTTGTAAAAAAAATTGTTATTAATTAACTAAAAATATTAACTAAAAATATTAATTAAATTATATCCTCCAAAACAAAGACAAGTGTTCAAACAGTGAACAAAGATATTTAGAATAAAATTATTAATCAAATCCCTTTCTTTGTTTTACAGAAAAAAAAAATACGATTGACTTGTAAATTTCTTCCTCGCATCATATACTTTGTGACTCTACTACAATAAACTATATTGCATTCCTTGTACATACTTATTTACAAAAATCTATTAGTAAACTATCATATATTCATACATGAACATCATCTTTTTTGTTATTGGGGCATTGTAATTTAGTTATTTTATATTGATTACGAAACCGATTGGTGGGATGCCCCACGAGTAGCGTCGACCCTTCTACCTACAATAGAGGTGCTCAAATTTTTGGTGTTGGATCATGTCATCTTTTTAAATTCTATCAAATATCCATGTGAATGATTTTTTCCAATATAACATTACTCTAAGAAAAATTAGAAAAAAACCTTATATTTGACTTGAATATTGTGCATTCATCGAATCAAATGATCCATTTAGGGTTGTGACGTCTTAGATATATACATTGACATACAACATCTGTTTTTAACCGAAATTATGCTATATATATAATCTTGGCTATTGTTTTACAGCCATAAATTTCCACTAAAAGAATATATTTTTTTCAAGAAATCCGTAACATCAAAGCATAATCAAATCATAGCAGATCCCAAACTAGATCGTACAAGACCAAGCCTTTGAGCAAACCCAATTGGTCAAGCCACGAGTTTTGATGACACCTCCATTGTCAATATCATGTTAGTTTAGATTGAAATCTTGTTTATCTATAAAGTATGATATTTTATGGATTTTACTTGGTACAACCAAACACTAGATAAAACTTTGGCTATTTTAATAAAAAAAGTATTGGTAATAAATAATAAAAATCAATGTATTATTTTATTTAAAATTAAATATATAAAACAATTATTATATATAATAATATATAGAGTCTAATTAAAGAACTTGATAGTGTATGCCCAACACCCAACAAGAAACAATTGGTTATATAAATAAAATAAAATCAAGATCCGATGATAAGCAAAAAAATATAAACAAAATCCAACACATTAATTAAGGCTGATATTGATTTTTGAATAAAGAAATAAAATGTTGCTAATACCATATGTACACATTTTGTCTTTGAAATATCGTGACGTGGGTGCACATCTATGGTAATCGCAGTAACGGTAGTTTTAAGTTGTTGGCCACAATTATTGATTTAAACCAATAAATAAAATTAAATAATTAAATATTAATAGGTATGATGTTAAAAAATAATTAATTTATGAATAAATTACAGTTTTGGCCCTTGTAGTTTACACGATTTTATAGTTTCAGTCTAAGTTTAGAAATTTCACAAAACCAGTCCCTATGCTTGGTATTTTATTGCATTGTTGGTCTCTCTTGGGGTTACCATCAAATTTATTCCGTTAAGTGAATGTAAAATATCTAAGATACCCTTAGGAACCAAAACTGCAAATTACTAATAAATAAATAGAAGCATCTCTCTATATATACGTATATCTCTCTTCCAAGCATTTATTGGTGTCCACTTTCGATACTTACCAAGCACAGGGTTCTCACTAGGTCAAAATTGCCTCCTGCAGATAATATCAAGCATAACAACCACTCTTACCATGACAATTCATGGGGGTCACCAAATTCCTCTGGATTAAATTATATTCCTCTACTGTTAGTTGGGATATTTAGACATAGGTGTTGTTAAAAAACAATTTTCAGAAGCTCTTCCTGGCCACTTTTGTCTGCAGGTGGACAGACCTTTTGTTTACAGACTGTTTGTTTTTTAAAAGACTGCAGACCAAAAAATGTTTGTACTCATTTTCTTCTAGAAAGCATGGCATAAGGTCTTCTAAAATATGTAGACTACTATAAACATCACCACCATTGTCAAAATCTAAATCAAATCAAACCATTTTAAAATCAAACTAAAATATAAAAAATATATTACTTAAAGTTGATATTTTTGCCGTGTATTTGAAAATTTTGTATCATTTTATGTATGACCCATGATACAATAAAACTAATAAAATTAAACATTTAAATTAAAGTTACATATCTAATAAATTAAATTATTATTGTTATAAAATATAATATGAATTTGTATAGTAAAAATAAAAACACTTGTTGTGACTAAACTATAAACCATAATCACTAGAATTACCATTTTTAAAATTTTACCTTCGCAATAACAAATTAAGGATAACTGTATTTAATGAATTTTGAATTGTATACTATTGTTTGAAGCTTTGTAGAACTACTATCACTTAAATATCAAGAAGTTGAATCCTAATATGTAGCAATTAAAAATTATTTTATTGTATGTCTTAATTTGAGGTTACTTGAGGTTTAGTATAAAATTAGTTTTATATTAATAATTATATATTACTACATAATTAGCATACAAGATTAACTAATTATGAGTTCTATACTCCATATGATCAACTCAATGTGTCGCTTTGAAATAACCAAGTACGCTTTGATGATTATGAAGACGAGGTTCACCAACATGGAATAAATGCTTTTAAATACAATTTGTTATGGTGGTTGTATGAATTAAATTTCAGTGTTGTAAACTAGAATTGTTGAAAACGTTTTTTAAGTTTGAAAAATCAGTTTATTTTAGCAGCATGCAGACTTTAAAATACAAACAGTCTTTTTTTTGCAGACTGCTGACATTTGGTCCACCTCTTCTTTTACAGATGTGGTTCACAAAATCCAAACGTTTTACCTATTCAAAAACAAACAACACCTTAACCTAGTAGACATAGGCTATGCAAATGCACATAAGCTTTGTGTGAAATTATTATTGCTTGTATTTCACCTGTCAATGTTAGTACTTGGAAAACTAAAATAATAAATCTTTATGTGCATAATATGTGTGGTTCTAAGATCCATTATAAATATTTTCTTTTGTATAGGGTGAGGCCAAAACACCTTTGCCAAATGAATCACCAACACATGTTGATATAGAAGCAACTGCCAAAAAATAAAGAACTTGATTAGAAGAGTTTCTTAAAAGCAAAGAAATGCACCATGGCTCATACTCTCAGTTTACGGTTGTAGTGAAGGGCAAAAAGGCCATGCAGTTACTTCCTATGGAACATAATAGATTGAATTCAATGTTCATTTTGGTGTTTATATTTGGAAAAAAATCATCATATTTTAGCTTACAATCAAGTTCCAAATTCTTACTACTTTGTGAAATGACACTCTTGATTTCAAACATTGTTGCAAATCTTGGTGTCAATGTTGAAGAGCGAGCTACTGGTTGAGATATGAATTTGCGTGCTTGGGAAAGGTAAGAAATAAAAATGTACTTTCTACCAAGTCATAATATTACAACTTATTTATACCCACAAATTATATTTTTTTCATTTTTTTTTCATATACTAGTGGTTTTGCGTAGCAGTTAACACTCAATCGTTCGGTTGATGCAAATCAAAATGATGTAGAACTTTGTATTTTGATGTTTCAATCACTCATTAGTTATGATAAACCATTTATTCCCAAATATTAATTCCTTGAAGTTTATAATACTTTAGATTTTTATTCTTATTGATTTTGGTAAGCAGTAAACAATATCTATATATTTAGAAAAATAAATGTAGGAAATGGAGTTCATAAAGCAATGAATCTTTACTCTTGAAGAGCTTGATGCTTTAGTATTTGTGTTAAAATTGGTAGGAGTTAGACAAAGTAGGACTATGGACAAGAGAGGACAATAATACACGTAATTCATACATAGATAAAGCAGTCACAAGTATAGAAGCAAAAGGGGTCAGGACCATATATTCTTGTTGGAAAAGAGGGGGAGAGATAGGTTTTATTTATTTTTTAGTAAATTATAGCTTTGGTCTCTAAGGGTATCTTAGACTTTTTACATCCCCTTAACATAATAATTTTGATGGTAACTCGAAAAGAGAGCAACGGTGCAATAAAATACCAAGATCAGGGATTGGTTTAGTGAAAATTCTAACTTGGATTGAAACTGTAAAATTGTGTAAACCATAGGGACTAAAACTATAATACACCATTAATTCATTATCATTAATTATAAAATAATCATTTTTATATTAAAGTAGTAACACGAGTCAGTCAGGTGCATCCACACCTTATTGACATATTGCTTTAGGATATCAGTAGTTTGGTCTGAACCGCAGTCATCAGGACTAAGGAAGCAGTCTCACTCCAGTCTGGACTTTGTAGTAGAGTCTCTACATGGGTTAGATGTGGAGAGTAGAGATGTTGATAAAATGAAGAAGCTACTTCTGAACCGAAGTGTCTCCTTGGCACATGTTCCCAAGTTTGTTGATGTCAGATAATTAATCTGCCCAGCATGTTCCATGACTTGTCACATCAGCTGGCCTATTGCAAAAAGTAATAAGCTAGACGATTTGTCATCGTCTTAGGAAGATTTCCTTGCTCGGTGTATAACTTTGACAATATCAACAGTGTGACCCAAAAAGAGAGAAAGAGTGTGATAAATACTTGTATAAATTGTTTTACCATTCAAACTCATAAATATACTCTCTAGTTCCTACAATGGACGTGGCTTCATCAGTCTAAATCAAGTGAACCCCTTAAATCCTTGTGTTCTTTGTTTGTTTGTGTCTCTTTTTATCGTTTCCTTTAGTCATGATTGATCGTGTTGTGTGATCATCTACCGAAGTGCTTAGTCCTAACAGCTAGTAGATAACAAATGAAGGTGGGAGGCTTAATGTGTAAACTTCTAAGGAGATAAGACAAAACAAGTACATAAGGAGAAACTTTCTCATAATTATATCATGTTCCAAGCCTAAAGGACATGGAAGGCAATGCACATAATTTACCTATAAATAGCATGTTAGATTAGGCATTATAATTCATTCCAAAAGTTAGAAATACTTCAAAAACCTTAATGGCAACTCAAAGGATTAAAGAGAAGTATATATGTTCTAAAGCAAGCTCTAAGCAATGTGAGTATGTTTATGTAATATAATAGATACATACATGCTGTGTTTATCTTCTATGCATTTAAAATTACTTACCATGTTTCTTCACTCAAATGATATTTCAAGGGCATGTTTTATGACATATTATGAAGCTAGAATGAAAGTTGTATACATGTTAGAAGGACCCTTTAAATTTTGGGTATGGTATGATAGGACGTTTTGCAAACAAACCTTATGGGACAGTCTTATGTGGATCCCCAGGTTAGCTAACCTGCTAGAAGTTTGGTATACTTACCTGTAATTATGGGATCTCAAATATTATTTTCAATCATGAAAGGTGTTAAAATAAAGAATGCATTAAATTTTATTTTTAAAGGTTTTATGTTTAATTTGAAAACATAAAACTTTTGATGTATTGTAAGTTATTGAAATAGTATTTAATGCATTTATATTTATGTAGTTTGGTTGTATTAAACTATGATGAAATTAGATACATATTAAGTTATGAAATTTTCTAGTTGTATGCAATTTGAAGCTTGTTAAAATGAAGGATGATGATACATGCAAGATCGAGGCGTCACAACAAATATCTATGATCATTGCACCATATATTTTCATGAGGGTTCTTCATAACATATTTAACACTCTGAGACACAGTAAATTTCTTCTCGAGGAGCTATCTCTTGCACTGCAGTTGTCTTGTCGTTAACCCTATTAACGTTCGTTAAGTTGATCATAGAACTTTTTTATGTTAAAAATGTATGCGCATGTTAGCATAACAAAATTTTTTACACGACACATGTTACCGAAAACGATGTCAAAAGACATGTTAATACATGATTGAAGAATTTGCCACACCAACTTTTTGATAACTATAAACACCCCTA